>CAXITT010000206.1:234159-251849 GCA_964033795.1 Lymnaea stagnalis
GGGGGGGGGGGATAGTTGAATTTCGATCACGGTACTATGTGGCCTCCACCTGCTCTTTCACTGCTATGTGAATCATGATTTAGGGAACAAATGTTGTTGTTTTTTTTTAGACTATTAACATGTCTGCAGGACATGCCTACAAAAATGTTGCTTTCTGTTCTCATGAGCTTTTAATCCAAGAATTTTGTAACACTACTTAACAGGATACGATACATTAACAAGACATGGAGCAGGCTTTTGTGGCCCAGCTCCGCTAAGACATGGAGCAGGCTTTTGTGGCCCAGATCCGCTCCGGACGAATTTTAGTCCGCTCCGCGCTCCGGTAAATAAAAATATTTTAAAAAAGTGGGGCTAGGGGTTGGTGGGGGGCGCTAAGCGTGTTAAAGAAATGTGTTTAAAAGTGTCACTAACCCATGGTATTAACCTAGCAATAGAAGTGCTATGTACCAGGAACAAAGGTGTAAAAGAGTATGGGAACATAGCTGGAAGAAGAGAGTGGGGCAACATAGTTAGAAGAGTGGGGCAGCATTGCCCTGTATATATAGGGTTACTGTGACCACCCCGGGACACTTTTTAATGTTTATTTTAATAAAACAAAAAACAAAAAAAAGCGATATAATAGAGATGTGTGTTTGTGTGTGGGGGGGGGGGGTGGTGGTGAGCAAATTGGGGTTTTTAAAATAATTTTTTCTTAATATTAACCTGATCAGCCTAGATTTTATATTTCCAAGAGTCCAATATAATCCTATCTGGACTACAGAAAATATGAATTCGAAAATACAAAACAACAGACTTTTTGTTTTCAGCCGACAACTTCCAACTCCGATCCAACTAACAACTTATAACAACATAATATGGCGTCATGCAGTACTACCGCACACGGGTCAGTGACCGACTTTGCCTCCTTGTTTTTTTTTTTTAACATTAGAAATAGAGAACCATCAGAACCGTAAACAAACTTAACGTTGTTGCACCCAGTGGTGGCAGTCAACAGTGTGATACAAACCCCATTGACGCAAACACGTCTGTGTGCGCGCGTAGTTGGTTCGTGGGTCCTGTTCTTTGAACCGTGGGAAAATGATGCCAAGCGCACATTCTTCAATTTCATTCAACCGTCAGCAGAGCACTGCAAAAGAATGTCGACATCATAATATAGCAATGCGCATTAGTTTGTAAGATTCAACTCACTGCAACGTATTTAGAAAACACATTCAATAGCAAACTGTTTATCTATATGCTGTATAATTTATTGCGTACCGTACTCTAATATAGTAGTGCTTTGCATGAAAAGGCGTAACTTAGAGGATGGCTGTTGGGACCCGTTTGGGGGGGGGGGCGGGGCATTTCTATCATAACCATGCAGCTAAAGTGTAGGAAGTGAGTGCGGGTGAGGTTCCGTGTAAAAAAAAAGTGCCGCCTGCCCCCCCCCCCCACTTCATGCCAACGCCCTTGATTATAATTGCACGTATATAATTTAATAGGAAAATTTCACTTGGCTTTGACGTCGCATTAGCCGATATATTTCCCTACTTTAAAGGTGGGTAACGTTTGAAATAATATTGGGAAGTTATTTGAGTGTGTCACGTGATACGAGGGGGAGCGTGTTACGTGATACGAGGGGGAGTGTGACACGTGATACGAGGGGGAGTGGGGCACGTGATACGAGGGGGAGTGGGGCACGTGATACGAGGGGGAGTGTGTCACGTGATACGAGGGGAGTGGGGCACGTGATACGAGGGAGAGTGTGTCACGTGATACGAGGGGGAGTGTGTCACGTGATACGATGGGGAGTGGGGCACGTGATACGAGGGGGAGTGTGTCAGGTGATACGAGGGGGAGTGTGTCGCATGATACGAGGGGAGTGTGTCACATGATAAAGGGGAGCGTGTCACATGATACGAGGGGGAGTGTGTGTCACATGATACGAGGGGGAGTGTGTGTCACATGATACGAGGGGGAGTGTGTGTTACATGATACGAGGGGGAGTGTGTGTCACATGATACGAGGGAAGTGTGTTACATGATACGAGGGGAGTGTGTGTCACATGATACGAGGGAAGTGTGTCACATGATACGAGGGGGAGTGTGTGTCACATGATACGAGGGAAGTGTGTCACATGATACGAGGAAAGTGTGTCGCGTGATAAGAGGGGAGCGTGTCACATGATACGAGGGGGAGTGTGTGTCACATGATACGAGGGAAGTATGTCACATGATACGAGGGGAGTGTGTCGCATGATACGAGGGGAGTTAGTCACATGATAAGAGGGGAGTGTGTCACATGATACGAGGGGAGTGTGTCACATGATACGAGGGGAGTGTGTCACATGATACAAGGATTGAAACCACTTAACTAGAATATTATATTAAATAAGACCTGTCTTGAGACAAGATTCTTGACTGAGTCAACATAACAGTAGAACCCACCCTATGAAGTGTGCATTAACACCCCCACCCACCCATTTTCCCTAAATCCCATTAAAACAATAATACAGGTTATAAGAAGGAGCTTAATTCAAGTTATTTTTATTTCCTCATTGTCGTTTATTTTATTGATTGGTCTATAGTCGTATCCGAAGATCAGTGCGTGGGAATTGGGAATCGTGGGAAAGTCATTTGTATGCCTAGATTTGACTCTGTTGGTTTTGGGCTGCAGACTGGAGAATTTCAGGCAGCCGCTTTGGGGGCGGAAGGGGGGGGGGAGGGTGGCGCGGGCGCTCCGTCGCCCGCTTTCGTCGTTGCGCTACTGCTCATCGCTGGTGACGCGAACGTCTTTTGTAAGGGTTCCTCCAGTTTATCTCATCACGTTGTCTTGTGCCTGACGGTTGTCTACATCTTTTGACACATGACTTTGTGACTGTTCATGCGTTTCATTTTAGGGACGTAAGTATGTATAATCGACTGCATTGATAGGTTGGCCCAATGAATGTGATTTTGGATTATAGTGAGTATTAGAGCTCGCATTGGAGATTTTTGGTATTGGACCTGATTTTACTTTAAAAAGTATGACGATACGCTAATTGGGGTTGACTCTGGCGAGGAAAGAGATCATGTGCTAATATAGTGTGAGTCAAGAGAGCACTGTACATTGGAGTTCTGTGATATACACCTCCCAGGTCCTGGTCTAAAAATATAGGCTTTAAAAAGTCAGTACGGGCGAAACCCTAACAGAGGGGCGACACACAATATAAAAGTCAAATTTGACAGAGCTCACTCGATTTTGTTTAGTAATACAACTGACTTTAATGCAAGAGCAGGGAGAAAACAGACTTAAAAATCTGTATCTTATCTCGCACCCAAAACTCCGAATGGGTTTACAAATAGACTGGCTAATCACATGAAGGAGATGCCTGTCGGAAAATTCGGACACACGAAGTGCAGAACAAAGTCTTGAACACACGAGTTACAGCAAAAAGTCTTGGAAACTCAAAGTACAGGGTGCAGCACAAAGTCTTGGACACACGAGGTACAGCACAAAGTCTTGGACACACGAGGTACATCACAAATACTTGGACACACACATTACAGCTCAAAGTCTTGGACACACAAAGTACCGGGTACAGCACAAAGTCTTGGACACACGAAGTGCAGCACAAAGTTTTGGACACTCGCGGTACAGCACAAAGTCTTTGAACCACAAAGTGCATGGTGCAGCACAACGTCTTGGACACACGAGGTACATCACAAATACTTGGACACACAAATTACAGCACAAAGTCCTGGACACACGTGGTACAGCACAATGTCTTTTCCTGTGCTATCTGTGATTTCGCGTTTCTCTGCTACCTTAACTTTTGGCCTTATATACCAATTAAGGAATGTGACCTTACTCAGCAATACCTGCAAACTAAGATCTTACCTCTTGAGAAAATGGAGACACATTTTAAAACGTTGGGACTCTTTCTGAACCAGAAGCACAGTCAAATAGTGCAGCATGCAACTAAACAATCTCAATTTTAAACTCGGACCAATCTGGAGGTTCAGTAGAAAGAGGACCAAGGTTCAAAAATATATTGCCAGTAGTCACGGAAGCAATAAAGACGCACTCTGTCAAAAAAGATCAAGAGGACAATAAAGGCAATAGCCATCAGGGAAGGGGCATTTTTAGGCTGCTCAAGTTGATAGTACAATGGAGCCCCGCTATAACGCGACCCGCCATAACGCGAATTCGGATATAACGCGGTCGTAGCATGGCTCCCGAAATTTGAAATTTATTTACTCCATCAGGCCTAAGTTCTTTGAAAATTTGATCCATTGCTTGGAAACACATTTTTTAAAGCGAAAAAAATCACAACTTTTCAAAATATCGTAGAAAATGAGCCCCTAAACGCACCACGTTCAAACGAGTATCAAAATTAATGCCGAAAACGAAGCTTTCTTCCGGTTAAATGTTGTAAAACCGCGCATTAACGCAACCCCGTTTAAAACGCGATCTGATTTTATGGATCCCGATCACCGCGTTATAGCGGAGTTCCACTGTATATAATATGCTTTAGGAGACTGCAGAAGGGTTACTGGTGCCCCCAAATGAAATTTTTTTATGTTGAGCTATATGAAAGTAAACTCTTAATTGAAATACCAAAGTTGCGAATGTACCAATGAAGTGAAGCCAAAGATTGGTCAAAATTTTACGTTTTGAAATTCATAACTGAATGGGACTTCCTAGAATCCCTCCCAATCCTCTAATTAAGCCAACAATTATTTCTCACAATTCACAATCTGTGTGTATCTTTATGTGAGAGGAGCTTTTCGAAATACAACTTTATGAACTTTTTGTGATTTACCAAGGAACAGCACAGGTTTCCTCATCATGCGATTTTGTCAATAGAAATAATCAAGGTCAAGAATATTGGTTTTAATGAAATGACTGACGGTTTTGTATCTTTGAAGAAAATGACATTTAAGTTTTAACTGTAAAGTTTAATGAAACGATGTTATAACTCAACTTCTGTTTTCTTCTTGTAGCTTTTATCGCTTCATGTTTTAGTTTGCAAACAATGCTACAATCGATATTCTGTTTGATCTGGTTAAGAATAACTCAATGCAGGTGGGGGTGGGGGAGGTGGACTCCAGGTTGGGGGTGACGCCACGAGTTTACCCCACCGGATAACATCAACCCTAGTGACGCCTCTGACTGCATTGTGTAAATCAAATGGTAGGTTCCGTCTCCACTCGTTTAGCACGAAGATGAAGACAATCAAAGCCAACATATTGGAAACAAGAAAACACTCCTATTATAATGGACGACATTATCAAAATGGACGCCATTATTCATTTGTGAAATATTTTTTAAAAAAATCAATTATCAACAGGTTCACTCTTACCGAAAAAATGATAAAATTGAAACAAACAGGAACATCGCTGTTTCCAGTAAAATTTATGAGCAGCAAGTAGGCTGGTTTTATTTTAATTTTCTTCCCAATGTCAAATTAAACAGAGGAATACCGAACAGGAATGTGAAGGGATTGAATCAAATGTACATTGGGATACCGGGTACAGTGGGATAACGAGTGCAATGGGATAACAGGTACAGTTGTGTACCGGGTGCAGTGGGATAACGGGTACAGTGGAATAACGAGTGCAGTAGGATAACAGGTGCAGTGGGATGCCAGGTACTGTGGGCTCACGGGTGCAGTGGGATAACGGGTGAAGTGGGATAACGGGTGCAGTGGGATAACGGGTGCAGGGGTATAACGGGTGCAGTGGGATAACGGGTGCAGTGGGATAACGGGTACATTGGGATACCGGCTATAGGGGAATATCGGGTACAATGGGGTAACAGATGCAGTGGGATAACGGGTAAAGTGGGATAACATGTAGATGCATATTATTTTTTTCCAAATATAAGGAGAAGATTTTCCTTTTTAAACCTTTAAGCCTTAGTCACACCGAAGCAAGTGGGGCCAGAGTTTTTAGTGACCCATGATCCCATAGTTTTAGTTTGAGATCACTTCCACTTCCACTCAGGTTATAGACCGCCTAGGAAGACCGGGTACTTTCTCCCTTCCCCTCATTTGACACAAAGAAACAAACTTCTATAGCAGTGGCGTAGCTAGGGTTGGTGTCACCCGATGCGGTAAACTCACGGTGTCAACCCCCCCCCCCCCCCCCCCCCCCCCCCCAGAGGTCAGGGTATTTAAAAACTGTAACAACGTTGAGTTATAGTTATTTTTACATTACATTTAATGTATTTAAAATTTTCCTTTCCTTGTCTTCAAAGCTGCAAACCTGTCAATCATTTGATCAAAATCAATTTCCTTCAATGTATCACTTTAAATAGATAGCAGAGCCATATCAGAAAGCCTTGACGGTCCTATGATGGATCATAAATATTTCTTGACGAGCCTTAGTTTTGAAAAGCTCCGCTCACATGAAGCCAAAGACTCATATAACGTAAGAAACAAATTAAAAACTTAGCGAGAGTATTGGAAGAGATTCTAGGAAGTCCCATTCAGCTATGAATTTCAAAACATTAATTACTGACCTGTCTATGACTTTGCGAAAATTCAATATCAGCTGCCTTTAGATGTCTTTTAAGCCATGGTATTTCTTTTGAAAGTTCATCTTCTGATAACTCATAAGAGAAAAAAGTTACTTTTAAAACGTACACCAATAACTCTTCTTCACTTGCTGATACTAGACTCTTGTGTTGAACAGCCTCAAACATATCTGCTACTTCCATGATCGCTGATGATCTGATCTGTAGTTCCGAATGAAAGCAATCAATACACTCCAGCATCTCCCTACTGTTTTCTTCTCGAAGAAAGAGTCCAGCATCTATTAATTTTTCTTCTGCCTTTCTCTTCTTAAACCTTAATCTTCTCACTACCGAAATTCCATAGTGGCCTGATTTTAAATATTTCTTTTCAATAGCATGTTTCATCAAGAACCTCAAGCTGATGAACCCAAAGGTAAAAGGTAGCGGATAAACGTAAAATCACAAACATAATAATTAAAGAATTGCATTTCAAATCAAAGACAGCATGCAAAAGACTTTGTTCTGTACCTCTTGTATCCAAATTTTCAAGAGGATTACACAAAGCTTCAATAGCCACCACTCATTCATCAAACTCATCTTTCACTTTCACTGTCTTATCAGCAGCATGATAAGTACTCCAATGCTTTGTTGATAGTCTTTTCACTGACATTCCAGTGTGTTCAAATAGAACATTTCATTGATGAGTGGATGCAGCAAAGAAGGAAAATATTCTTTCAAGAGTACTGAAAAATGTCATACGTGAACCTTTCCGCAAAAGACTATTGACCACACAAGTTAAGCGTATGGTACACGCATCCATTAAAAATCCCGTTCTTATTATTTCTTTTCAGAGTAGCCTGAACACCTCCATGGATTCCAGACATTGTGGCAGCATTATCATAACCTTGAGCTATGAACATCATTATGTCTAGCCCATCACGTTTCAGATTTGCAAGAATTTCAGACCTGAAGTCATCAGGTTTTGTCCCTCTTAACGGGAAAAATCCAAGAAAAATTTCTGTCACTCTCACTTCAACTTTCCCTTTGTGGATGTTCACATATCTGGTCACTTCAGAAATCTGGTCAGTTTGTGAAATATCAGGTGTACTTTTGAACATAATTCCAAAATACCTCGCAGCCTTTATATCCATGATAAGAATCTCCTTCATATGATTTTCAAGGACATTTATAAATTCATTTTGGGTTTATGGTGAAAGGTAAGATGCGGATGCTTTTTCATGTAGATGTACTCCTCTTTAGTCTTATTTGGTGCTCTTTTAGCACTTGATCATATTTAGATAGCATATCAACCATTTCAATAAATTTTTAGTGAAGATTCGTCTCCGATCTGGCCACAAAATGCCAGAATTTGCTTTGCAAGAAATAATGTGATACACAGCAACCTGTGAAGGATATCCCTCCACATTTTCTTTTTCCTGTCCATCACAGCAATACTTTCGGCATCAATTGTTTTGTGTATCCTAATTCCTGCTGCTAATGCTTTCCACTTTTCAAGGCAACATAGGCGCTCTTCCGATGCTTCATGATTTTGTAATTTTGGGCTCAGTTTTCATCACTTATCAAAGCCATTAACAAATTTGGATGTTGTTTCTGTAGCATTAACAGAAAACAATCTGCAGCACAAACAATTCAATTTATGACTGAAAAGTGAAAAAAAAAACTCCAAGACCGCCCAATTTTCTCGCCATTTGGCATCATCCCGTAGATCCATTGTTTTGTCAAATAAAAGAGCATTATTGTAAAATAAAAGAGCATTATTGTAAAATAAAAGAGCATTATTGTAAAATAAAAGAGCATTATTGTAAAATAAAAGAGCATTATTGTAAAATAAAATAATTTTTAACCGTATAAATGGGTAAAAATTCATTTATAATGTTTTTAATTTCGTATACTTATAATCGCCCTATAATACTAATAAAGATCAATACTCGGAGGTCGAGATTCTATCTCTTAGGACCTTGGCCGTGAAACATGGCCTAGTAGTCCGTGGGGACTCCGGCCATGCAGCACGGCCTTGAGTAAGCGGAATTTTCGGCAGGTTGCTTCCACTCATGAGAGGACAGTTTTGCGTCACAACCCCCCTTGCCCATTGAGTCGTACGGTTTGGAGGTAGGGTTGGAACGGCTTTGCTTCCTCTCCGGGGATGGCGTTGCGTTGCCTCCCCCATCGCCCAGGGAGCCGTACGTTCCTTGGTGTGGCACGGCTTTACCTCCACTCCGGGAGTAGTCACAAGCTTAACTTTCTCCCACCGTTCCTGGGAGTTGTGTGGACATGGGTCAAAACGGCTTTGCTTCCTCTCCGAGGGCGGTGTTACGTTACCTCACCCCACCGTTCGGGGAGTGGTTCGGTCTGGACTGTGTCGGGACGAAACGGTCGCCTAGGTGCGGTTTCTCAGGGCCGCATGTTTTTAATCCTCAGCAAGGGTTTTTTAAAGAACCCAAGCCTCATATCCATTATCGGCGACACGTTATCATGTTAGCGCGCAACTTCCGTTGCGTAGGAAGTCATGCGTTTGACTGGGATTTTTTAGCTTCAGAAGGAAAAGTCCCCCCTACTAGTCGGTCACGCCGCGAAGAGGCAAAATCCCATGTAACACCACTCGAGCAAGTGGTGCTGAGCATCGACCTCACAGAGCTCGGTCTTTGCCCGACCGTGTAATCGCCCTACTACACCACCCTATTTCTCAGAATCTATAAAAATATAGCCTTCTGTCACTTACGGACGTTACCGAACACTTCAATTGGCGTGGAATAATGACTGTGTTTTTCTGACCTAAATATAGGATCATCTCATTTCTGACGCATCAACCTAGAACTTTTAATAAAGCACGCATTTGGATTGGTTACATTTGTGAAAAATATATGTGTGATCGGTTATTCTTTTATGAATCTCGGTTTTTGGGAGCAATGTGTGCCCTGTAAATATGCAATTTTTCATTCGGGTGTCACCCCTAAAATGGTGTCACCCGGTGCGGTCCGCACCCCCCGCACCTGCCTCGCTACGCCACTGTTCTATAGACGTTAATCTAACCCACTTTACGCAAAATAAATATAAGGCCTATGTTAAAATTATGACTAATTTAATTAAAGTGTTCAACAAAGATTGAATCATATGGGAAGCATATATTGTTCCCGGTTTTATCAGACGCTGTGTGCTTTACTACTTGACAATGTGTTGAGTACCCAGAATTGGCATTAGTCAGTATGTTTCATATTTTACTATGTTTTGAGCACAGTATCTAGCATTGTCATTGCACTTCAAGGGTGACTGGTGTCGCCTGATGGTATGCGGGCTGATGACATGGAGAGATGCCGTTTTCTATAAATGCCGTATTGAATTTGCGCTAGTAGAATGTTCGTCCCTTGAGTGTTTCGCCTCCTCTCTTGTGATGTAATGCTGAACAACGAAGGCTCTTGTTGGAGGGTGTAGTTTGGTGGAGGCTATTGTTGGAGTGTGTAGTTTGGTGGAGGCTATTGTTGTAGGGTTAAATTTGGCGGAGAATCCCGAACCTAGGTTTACCCAACCACAACCGCTCCCGGGTTGCAATTTTTTCTTTATATTAAGGGATGGCATTTTCCAGCCAACCACATAGTTTTTTTAGACACCAAAAATATTTCGATATTTTTTGGTAGCGATCCCATGTTAGACGTATGTGCACTTATTTGAACTTTTAGACTTCCCGACACTTTGTTAGTCAGCTAAATACTTCAATGTGTCGGATTTTCTTTCTTCTTGTGTTGTGCACTCAGCCTAAACATTAATTTGAGTGTCTTGCGTTGTTATTGAAGCTGGTTCTTATAACGTTATGAATATTTCATGACAGATTCGCTGTCTGTAAATTGTTTACGACTTGGACCGCGTCATCGATGAGAGACAGCCGACCGGTGTTGCATTCCAAGGACTATGTTAGCGGCCAACGCGGTTATATTTTAAAATACGTGCAAGCTGTGACCCCGCACGTGTTTCAATTATACATGGGGCTGTCACAAGGATATATGATGACTTTGCGATACGCATCGGTAAAAAAAAAGATCTATCCAGCCGTGCAAGCCAGCTCGTTTTGCAGTATTGGTGAATTTTTGCTTTGAAAGCAGTGGCGGATTCACAAAAAATCGGGTTGATTGAACAGTGGATTCAATATGCTATACTTAAAACTCCCAATAATAGCACAATTTATAGAAAGTATGCCATCAATTTAAATTTATAGTGATTGTTTTTTTTAAAAAATGTTTACCCAATTCACTAATTATGACTTACTATATTATGTTTTTTAAAAAAAATATTTGAAAACATTTTGAACAAATCTCCTCCGGACAAAATTCATTAAAAAAATTCCTTTCAAACATCTTCCATGTGAACAAACATTTGCTCGAACAACATTCTGTGCTCAAATTAGTTTGGTGCAAAATTCCGGAAACCTCGAAATTATGTGACAAGTTTTTGAGGATTTTAAAAATCTTTTCTTTAATTGTTATTTAAAATATTTAAAATGTTTATAATAATATATACTATACAGTAGTCGGTATCTGTCCTACATATTCTATATTTATTGTTGGTTTCCCTTCAATGGGGTCAGAAGCAATGGCGACCCATTATAAGATGGCATCATACACAGTTATTATTTCAGAAATTTCCCCCTGGGGGGGGGGGCGCTTCAGATTTTTAGGGGGGGAGGCAGTGCCAGCAGTGCCAGTTGATTTATTGTTCGATATATTTTTGCTCCGGGGGGTGGGGGCACTTGGTTTTCCCCGGGGGGGGGAGTGCCCTTCCGGAGATATAGCTGAAAGAAACCCTGATCATACAGAGTTTGATTTATGCTGAACTTATCACAAGTGGTGGGTTATTGGTGGGGTATTGATGGGGAATAGGTGGGGTATGTGTTTTTTGATACATATCATCTAACGTTTACAAAATAATCACAATTTGAGCTGTTCCCTTCCTCGCCATCACCCCCCCCCCCAAAAAAAAACAAAAAAAACAACAACAACCACTTTTGTTTTGTGAAAACCAACAACTTAACGCATCCTTGAATATCGTGGCCGTTAACACTAATCGGGCGAACATGATAACATGATACTTATTTTAAATGAGATATTTAATGGCGGTGACTTGGAAGACATGTATTACGGATGATTACATCATGTGCATACAAAACCTGGTCCACAACACTGACTGCAGACAGCCATGCAACGAGAGGCTTAGTGCTGGCGTGTTAAAGAAGCGCGGAGAGCTTAGTAATCAGGTACACGGGACGGGGTTAATTATACCGATAAGCACCGCTACGCAACGTATTTCTTGACCCCCAGCTGAGTCTTAGGAATTCGAATAGGAGCCAAAGTATGAAAAAGGGTGGGGAGGGGGGGGGGCAAACAAAAGAGGTTGTGTACTTGGCGAGACACCGTATTACCCCCGTACCGATTATCTGTTTATTTACTCATTTGTCTAGGTCGTTGCTGCCTGCAAGAGTGTACTGTCAAAACCAAACCACTAGCAACATACACGCACGCAGACTTGTTCCCTGAATATGAACGAGAGAATGAAACCTTTCATGGCCAGTAATAGGTTTGTTCTAGGTTCTTCGAAGTCATTAAAAAATTCCCTCCCCACCTCCTGGCCTGTTAAAATGTGATGCGGTGCTTAGTCTATCATAATTTCATAATTGTTTGGAATCTCAACATTGTAACTCAAAACTCAATTAAAAAATAGAAAAATAGTATTTCAGTTCATCATTTAGAATCAGATGAAGATTTATATATATATATATATATATATATATATATATATATATATATATATATATGTGTGTGTGTGTGTGTGTGTTTGTGTATGTATATTTTTTTAAAAAAATAGAAAAATAGTTTTTCATTTTATTATATATAAAGAGATAAATATATATATATATATATATATATATATATATATATATATATATATATATA
This sequence comes from Lymnaea stagnalis, assembly GCA_964033795.1. Lineage (NCBI taxonomy): Eukaryota > Metazoa > Mollusca > Gastropoda > Lymnaeidae > Lymnaea > Lymnaea stagnalis. The sequence goes on from CAXITT010000206.1 coordinate 246,597, forward strand.
TGTGTGTGTGTGTCTGTGTGCTTGTGTATGTATATATTTGTTTCCAATTAAACTCTATTCCGGGTAATCAGGTAGATCTCGTAATGTCTACATTCTGACAAAGTCATTCTATCACACTACTTCTCAAAAGGTCTTAATTAAGTTTACTTGTTTAATGGTTCAACTTAAATTTTTTTCCTAATTAATGGGAACGCAATAACATATTCTAAAAAAGCAATGCTGTTCCAGCTTCGATGTGTCCAGTATTTCATGCTTACTGTAATTAAAGAAAAATAAAATCTCTATAAATTGTATTGACCTAGAAATTGAGAGAGCAGAACGAGATCGGGTGTAGTGTAGGCTAAACTCGAAACATCAAAATGTACCGTGAGACACAAGCTCTGTACGAAATATCAGCTTTTCGTGATGTCGGGAACATAGAGACATATTGTCACAAATAAGTTCATCAACGACAACAACAACAACGAAAAATGACAAAATTGCAGTTAAATAAGAAAAGGGATTACATCCAATGAAAGAATAATAAAATGTTTACTCGTCTGACATTGTTGTTGATCTGATGCAGATAATAACAGAGAGGCATTACCACCAGGGCAATGTTTATCGGACAGTCTTATGGTGGATTGGGCGATCAAAATGGAGTTCATGTATTGAGGCGTAATGCCCTCTCTGGAGATTGGATAATATCGGATTCAAAAAACGTGTAAAGCTTAAATATATGTCTGCTTATGTTGCGGCTGGTACCTTTTCACAACCGGCGCTCCCGTTACTCCCTTTTGATACTAAGAACACTGAGTGGAGGGGGAAAAATGTCTAGCAGCGAGCGTCATGCGTGACGGTTGATCTCAGGTAAAAAAAAAAAGGTTGAATTTTATCGGAGACGACAGGTAGGGTGTAGGACTGTCTGTAGACCTTTCGTTTAAGTGTCGGAAGTTAGGGTGTAGGACTTTCTGTAGGTCTATTGTTTAAAGGCCCGCAGGTAGGGTGTAGTACTGCCCGTTGGCCTATTGTTTAAACGCCTGCAGGTAGGGTGTAGGACTGCCTACAGACATGTCAGTAGGCCTTTTGTTTAAATGTCAGCATTTAGGGTGTAGGACTTTCTGCAGGCCGTTTTGCTTAAAGACCGGCAGGTAGGGCGTAGGACCGTCTGTAGGACTATTGTTAATTAAAGGGCCGGAAAGTTATAGAAAATGAGACGTTAACTTTTTTTTGTGTGTAACACTTAGACTCAACGGTTATTTCCTCAAATCACCCGGACCCTATTTATATAATGAAGATTTAAACACGCGATTATTACTGGAACAATTTAAATTACTTAAGATCTGAATTCATGCCGGTGCGTACTCTAGCCTACTACTACCACTACTCCATTTGATTTTAAGGCATAACAAGCTCCAATCTTATCGTCTTTAACAACGTTTGAGTTCACCAAAACCAACTCTTACATTGCCTGAGTGCGAGCAGGTAGAGTGTTAATTCAGAAATTGGTCAATGACATTGTTGAGCTGGCCAACGGGCTATTTTGAGCTTAAACACCGCGTACCGCCTGTACACAAAGCTGTTTTTTGTTTTTGAGGAAGCATTTGGGGGTGGGGGGGGGTGGGGGTGGAATAACGATTGGGTATTATTGTTGTTGGTTTCGTGTGACTTATTGATTTTGTGTGGCCGTATTAACTGAATTTAGTAATGTTATTCGGAGATTGTATTGGAGATTGCATGGGTATAGAGCAGCACTGTGGCGAAGGCTTATATTTTCACCACCCCTCATGGCCCAGCACACCCACTGCGAAGCGGGGCCTGTCTGTTATGTCACAACACTTACGTTAGGTCATCATATCCTAAGTTATGTCACCGTGCACTACGATATTTCATCATACGATATGCTACATCACCACAACCTATGTTATTTTATCATACAAAGCCCATTACAAGCGTCGTCCTCGTGTGTGTCTTCAAACGATTTAGCGTTAACTGCCGTTTCACAGGTGGAGCCAGGTTACTGCGTCACGCAGTGATGCAGCACAAGTGTGTCGCCCAGATGAGAAATTTTGAAAGCACTACCAGTGGCGTAGCTAAGAGGGGGGGGCGGGGGACAGATGTCCCTGGGCTCCAGACGAATTAAGGGCGGTAAAGTGTGCTTTGATATTATTTTATGGATGAAAGTAAAGGGCCCGAGAGTTGAAAAAAGAAATGAAGGCGCTTTTTTAAAAAATGAATCTTGTCCCCGGGGACACAAGACCATAGCTACGCCTCTGAGCACTACTCTTGGGGACTATGCAAACCTCAGGGATTGACTGCCAATTTTTGACGTCACTGACTTTCATTGGGTTATATAAACTATAGTGAACGTTGCATTTTGATGGATGCCCAAAGCTGTATGCTATAGAGCCATGGGGAAAATTTTTTTTAAAGGGTTAAGTCCATTAAATTGCTTCATGTCAACATTTTTTTTTTATACACGTTATTTTTCTATATTTAAAGAACAAAAAATTGTTTCATGTTCTCTTTGACATTTCTTCGGCCCTTTCAGCTGGTGAACGTGCATCCAGCCTACTTATTTCAGTGGGATAGGAAGTTTGAGGAATTTAATTAATGGGTATTTATATATAGAATTATCGAATGAAACTTACATGTAAAAAAATTATTTGATCCGAGCTAACCACTCTTTATGGATATTGTCCCCGATCTCCGTCTGTTTGGGTGTGCCCTATGCCCTATAAAATATCTGAAGCGTAGGACCGCCCACCACCACCCAAAATCTGCCCAATGTCCAGTGTTGGACTTTAGGTCCCGAACTGACGGCATTGCGGTGTTCCGCGGTCTCTGTGGTCATTGCGCAATGCCGTCAGTTCGGGTCGTAAAATAAATATCGTTTTCATTTCCATCAAATGTGTCAGAGACCCATCGAACGACGTCTTTTGACTACCATAACTATAACTTTAGCCTAACAATTTTTAGGTCTGGAATGATATAATGTCATCTTTTTTTTTTTTTTTTTTAAGTCAGTGATATTCATGAAAAGATTAATTTCAAAGCAATGCTTCATCAACACTGTAGCAATACCGTTACAGAAAATAACTTTAAATATAAAGCTTAACTTCATTGTTTATGTTATGCCTAGTATTAAGGTACACAAAAATCAACGGTGAGAAATTGTTACAACATTTCAACATATTGACGGATACATGTATAAGATGTGGGTTGAAACACCTGGGGGGGGGGTACATCTAAAGATTTTCACCACAATACTTTTAATCAGGGGCGTAGCTAGGGGTTAGTGCTTTCCGGGGGTGGGCAAAGATATCTACCATACCTTCCCGAATCTGAAGTTGGCCCAAAATGACCCCCCTCAAACTATAAAACAGTAGCGTCTGGGGTTGACAGCATCCTCCACCCCACCCCTTCAAACGCCAGTGGGCGCCAGCGCTATTTCAGAGGGTGCCGAAGTCGACATTTTTAAAACATTCAAAATAAATGTCAGAGTTTCATTTTTTGCTAAACATTTTTTTTTCTGTTACTTTTCTTCCTGAGACTTTTTTTCTGGATCTTTTTTCTAGTTCAATACAACTTCATATGAATAATGTGCATATTTATGTATTTATTTATTCTCAATGCACATAAATCTCAGATGTTAACAATAGGCACTCAAGTTAAAAACAAAACACAAAAAAAAACTTAAGATTTAATTCCCTGGAGAATAATACATTTCCTATTACCGTATTAACCCCTGTGACGCATAAATATTAAGTTAAAAAAAATCGATACGGTATACCTCTAATTTGGAGAGGAAAAAAAAAAGGGAAGTTAATTTTTGAGCATGCTGAACTCTTTGAAGGATAGTAGAGTACTTCTTCTGTTATCCCATGTAAGAGTTTGACCTGCTCAACATTAACTTCACTCTGGGTTTTTCCCCAAATGAGACATACAACTATTTCCTTGAAATATAGGTACCCTTCGGTAATATTAGGCTAAACGCAGAGTAGGAGTTTCCGGGAAATGACTGCGCAGGGCAGGAAGCTAGATACATTATTTGGGAATACCAAAGTGGAGACAATTCAATATGACAGGTTGTAGTCGTTAGACCTTTTGCATTACCCCCCACCCCCATTTTTTTTTTAATAAGCTGGCTATTCTTGTACATCAGTTGCTTTGTTGTTGGTTGTTGTTTTTTTTGTGTTGTGTTATAAAACGATTCATCGCAAGAACTATACACTAATGAAAGTCTTGAGCATTGAAATTAAATATGTTAGCGTGTTGTTGCATGGGCATCATGTATTTTCCAACCAATGCCGCGCAGAAGACTTTTAGGGCCCCGAAGAAATCCATACTTTTGGCCCCACAAATTTCTAAATAATGGTATCGAACAAAATTATTATTGTACTTCCCACCCCCACAAAACAACCCAAAATAAAAATAAACATAATTCCACCCTGGCGTGCCCCGTGTGGGCAGGGCCAAGTGTCATTTACTCGGTTGCCTCTTCGACCTCTGCATCATGGCCTTTTTTTTCCGTGAGCGAAAAAAAAAGTCACAGGAAAACAGGCACAGAAAAAAATAGTCGCATGGAAAAAAAGCATAGAGATCTCTTTATAAACTATGGATGGATGAGACGGCTATGTGACTTTTCCCCGCTCACTCCATATATCTATATCTATACTATCTATCCATCCATCCATCATTCCATCCATCCATCCATCCATCCATCCATCACTACATCCATCCAACCATCCATCCATCCATCCATCACTCCATCACTCCATCCATCCAACCATCCATCCATCCATCCATCTATCTAATCCATCCATCTATCTAATCCATCCATCTATCTAATCCATCCATCTATCTAATCCATCCTTCTATCTAATCCATCCATCTGTCTAATCCATCCATCTATCTAATCCATCCATCTATCTAATCCATCCATCTATCTAATCCATCCATCCATCCATCCATCTCATCTATCCATCCATCTCATCTATCCATCCATCTCATCTATCCATCCATCATTCTATCCATCTATCCATCTATCCATCTATCCATCCATCCATCTATCTATCCATCTATCTATCTATCGACTGGATGGATGGATGGATCAATGATTGGATGGATAGATAGATAGATAGATAGATAGATAGATAGATAGATAGATAGATAGATAGATAGATGGATGGATGGATGGATGGATGGATGGATGGATGGATGGATGGATGGATGGATGGATGGATGGATGGATGGATGGATGGATGGATGGAT
>CAXITT010000206.1:271866-304679 GCA_964033795.1 Lymnaea stagnalis
GGGGGGGGGGGGGGGGCAAGCACCAACAATTACTTCCTAGTTTAAAAAAGGATGGAACTATTTGCCCCTGCCACTTCACCGATGCCACTTCGCCGCCGCCGTTTCGTCACCATGATATTTCGCATCCGGCCGTTTCGCCGTCGGGAAATTTCGCTGCCCGGCCTTTTCGTGGAAAGAGAGAAACACAAGATTGAAATTCAAAATGGGTAAGGTAAACTTAGAAGGGAATATGCAAGAACTTAAGAGATTCTGTGTGTGAGTTTTTTGTCGGAATATGTCTTTTATCGGAAGGGCGGGGGGGAAGGGGAAGGGGGTTTGTTGAGCATCCGTTTGAAAGTGCTAACAGTATCCGCGTTTCGTCCATATCAATGTATCCACTTAGAACACAAAGATTACGTGGAACCAACAAACTGCAAACAAGAACCCAGATTTTGTTTTCTCTCCCGTTTACATAGTTAGATGTTCTTTCGACTGCAACATTTTTTTAATGTAAATAGTTTCTTCATCCACGTCGGCAAGACGACCAGAGGCGAAAGGGTGGGGGCGAAGTGGTGGAGGTGGCGAATCGTCATAGATCCGTTTAAAATGAGATCAGCAGATCTAATTGGCTCACAGTTTCAGGGGGGTGCTTCTCAAAATGGAATCTGCGCATACACGATTCAGAAAGAAGTAGCGTAAGGTTGGGATGCGGAGGCGTAGCTAAAGCTAATGCCATCAGGGGCGGAGCCAAGCTTTTGCCGCCCCCCCCCCACCTTTGCTCGGAAAAAAACAACAACTTTGCAGTTGACCGTCAATTCCGCCCTACATGTCGGGGGGGGGGTGGCAGTGGCAGACCGCCCCACCGCACCCTTCCTACACCACATTTATTGAGATTGTTGGGGTTTAATTAATCGAACGAGGTATTATTAAAACAGATTAAATTTACACAATCACTTAACGGCACGTGACAAGGCTAAAGATCAAATTAAATCTCAAACATCTGCACAGTTTGGGACCTTTTCATTTCCGTATTGTTGTAAGCCAGATGTTCTTAGATGTTGCACTGAGTAATTACACCATGCGCCAAAAGTAGCGGTACCGTGCTGAGACGTGCGCATCTTGAACACGTACTTCCGTTGAGGGGTGGGGGGGTGGGGGGGTGTCCAGATGCCATGTGACCATAGAAGTGAAAACAATGATCTAATGGACAGTTCTTGTTGGCGGTTGGTCTCTCCACAGAAAACGTATCCATAGTTGAGCAATATTTTCGCTCATACGTTAGTGACCGTAAATTGTGACCGTGAAAAAAACAAATAAAACATCCGCTTAAGAACAGAGCTGTTCGTATAAATCCTTTTTAAATTTTAATATCGAGAAATAGGGAGTGGGGGGTGGTGGTAGGGTGGGGTGGGGAGGTGGTGAATATTTGAAAAAAAAAACATGCATACAAGAACGCACTTTATAAGAATCCCAATTAGCCCCCCCCCCCCCCCCCCCCCCCCCCCCCCCCCAACATGCATACAAGAACGCACTTTATAAGAATCCCAATTAGCCCCCCCCCCTCCCCACTCACCCCCCTCCCCCAACAAGATTCTCAACCGCACATTTTTTCACTCCCCAGAACTACATTAATACTCTAATGACCCCCACCTCTTTTACACCTCAGATTTATCTCACCAACTTTTTCAGCAAAACAAAAGAAAATGTTACACACCAAACGCACTCGCGATATTTTGTAAAGTATCTCATTTAGCGCAATTATCGGGAATGTTATTCCGTGAAATCAGTTTCATGATATTTCCTTCATGTTCTCATTGAAAAACAGGGGAAAATCAAATTTTGGGGGGCTTGAGAGGAGCGTCTGAAAATTTGATCGAATGTGTTGTCATCGGCAACGAGTCTATATACAAGTTTCAGCTCGATAAGTTGACGGGAAGTGGGTCAATTAGCTGTCCAAAGATTTTGCCAGCCAAGAAACAAGAGCGAAGTTATTATAAAGGATCTTTAAAAAAAATGTGGAATAACAATTTTAAACAGATTTTTAAAAAAGAAAGGAAAAGAAGGCACAAAATAACACTGTTCTGGAAAGGTAGCTCTCTCAAAAGAAGGAGACATTTGATCGACCAGAAGGTTAGTTTGAATTTCTTCGGAGAACCTCTCCTTCCTATACAAACTGGATCCTCGTGCCACCATGGCCAGAACTATCCACAACACATCATCCTGGCCCACAGATCCGACTCCGTCAAGCGTCGTCCAACCTGAACACGGTATGCGCTTTTGACTTCAACAGTCGGCCAATATCGTACGTTTGCTGGTATTCAGCTTGAAAGATGTCCCTGGTAGACTTCGTAAGGGTGTGCGAACGCATCACCTTCTTGAGGAACGGGCATGATTCTCACCATCGAAAAATTTACCGGCTGACCAAGACTCCCTCTTCCGTTGACACGATTAACTTCCATAGCGTCGAAATTTGGTGGCATTTGGCAATAGACACCGCCATGATTGTGTGACTTGGAGCCGCCTCGTTAAATCACCACAACTTCGATGACACCTCGGGCAACACGTGGCACCGCTGACATGGCAAGTAAACGTCCAAGAGTCAGGAGTTTCAGTTCTGTCACTTTTGGCACATACTGCTTTTTGTCAGTGTTGATAGAACGAACGCGCTGACTAATATATTTTGGGGAAAACCAGATAGATCAGGCCTGTTTTCAATCGCTTGAAAGTTTGACCTACTTTACTAAGGTAAAGGTCATAATGACCAGACCTTTAACCTAGGTAGGTCAGGTGTGTGCACTGGCAAAGGAAAGGGGTGCGCAAGGGGTGGCCCTTTTTTATTCATATGGAGGGGCGGTATTTATTTGATTCGCACCCTCTGTGGTTTTATGACCTCAAGGCTTACTAAGAAATGTAAATATTTTTAGACAACATTACAAAGGATTCTAGATAATATCCCCGGCCACACTGTGTAGGGATCCAAATTACCGTATAAATAAGTTAATAATAATTAATATCATATAAAAATGCCCATAAGTTAATTACTTGAAAGAAAATATTTATGGTAAGAAAAATATATTAAGTCTTAGACAACTGAATGAGAACCGTTTGTACGGTTTAAAAGAACATGTTTTAAAAAAAGAAGATATGTAAGGGAGGTAACTATGACATTTCTTGAAGAAACTATTTGTAATGTTACTTTTGCGAGTTAAAGTTCTTGGTTCTTTAAAATATCATTTTAAAATAAAAATGATTAGCATTTAAAAAGTTTCTTGTAACAAAAATAGTAAATCAAAATGTTATAGTAAAAAAATTTTTTTCCTTAATTTTAGTTATATATGTTTTAATCAACAAAAAACTGCACACTGTGGCTTTACCAAAAGTCAGTATCTTTCTTTGCCTATCTCCACTGTTTGTACCGGAAGGTTGTTAAGTGTGATGTCAACGATCGGTGGGTTTTACCAACATCGTTATTTATAATATCTCATTCCACAATAAAACAAGAAAACTTAGTATTATTTTATTAACAACACACCCCTCCCCGATACAAACACACACACACACAAACACACACACACACACACACACACTCTTAAGGGTTGTTTTGAAGAAAAAAAAGAAGAAAAAAGGAAAGATTTGAACGATAATGTCTGGACACGTTCATTTACAACCTACTGACCCCTCTGTCGGGACGTACGGCTAAAGGTAAAGTTATTGGTTGAGAAGCTAGGTATGCGTGTCTCAAAGAGCTCTATCTTATCTACGATTCTCTGCCTCCATAAGCGTTAACACATCCCTGTCCGCCTCGTTTCCTGTCAGTTAGATACCGGTACTTCCGTCGTTAACCCCAAAATTATCATGTGAAGTCTTGGCGGCCTGAAACTAGAAGATATCATGGAAAGAAACTTTCCCCTCCATCTTAAGACGTGAGAATTTTATTAACCTTAACCCCCCCCCCCCCCCACAATTCCATTCCCAAATCCACAGCGATTTCCGTTGATTACAAACTAATAAAGCCTGTCAACGCGCTTCTTAAACTCAACACGTTAAACACGTGACATGATGGCCGGCTGAAGTCCGAATAGCTGGAACTGGCGACTGTTGCCTCTAGAGAAACAGTTGGTCAGAGATGACATTATAGAATCAAAGTACGGAGTACCTTTTAATAGTGTTTGTCTTAAGCAGCAGTCTTCTTTAGAGTCAAGATCTTCACTCTTGTCATTTGAGTTGTTTCTAGGATGGCTGCGATCATGTACAACAACGCTTACGATGTTCATGGATAATGTCCATTAGTGGTGTACTGATATTTTTTTAAATCCACATTTACCAAAACCAGTTAGCTGTATGGCGTGTAGTTATTTAGTTACTGGTTCCGGTATCGCTGAGCATGTTAAGATAACCAAAAGACATACGAGAAATGAGGGCGAAGAATATGACCACAATAGCTGGTGAGCATCTTGTCGAGTTTTACCGGTGTCACGTGTTGCCGAATTTTGCTATTCATTTCAAAACTTATACGCTAAATAAATTATATATTTACATAGAGAAATGCGTTTTATTTCTTATTTATATATGAACTATTTTAAATTCACAAGAAGTGAAGGAAAATATAAATATTATAAGGAGAGAATATTTTTGCAAATATTATTAATTTATTATTTTTCAGGGGAGCCATGTGACCCCCACTCGATCCGTGCTGCGCAGAGGCGTAGCGATGGTGTTGGCGCCCGGGGACAAGATTCGCGCCCGGGGACATGATCCATTTTAAAGCGCCCCTTTTTCTTTTTTTTTTTTTCAACTCTCAAACCCATTATTTTCATCATTAAAATAATATCAAAGCACATTTTGGCGCCCCTAACTAGCTGGCGCCCGGGGAATCTGTCCCCCCTCCCCCCCAATCCATTTTAAAGCGCCCCTTTTTTTTTTTTTTTTTTTCAACTCTCAAACCCATTATTTTCATCAATAAAATAATATCAAAGCACATTTTGGCGCCCCTAACTAGCTGGCGCCCGGGGAATCTGTCCCCCCTGCCCCCCCTCGCTCCGCCTCTGATGCTGCGGGCGCCCATGACTACACAGGCCAATGCACTTCCTCATATCCAGAATTTAGCAAGAGGAAGAAATGCCGAATCAGCCGCGCTCACAGTCCTATTTCCCAAGAAAGGTCCAAGCTGGATTGCTCAATCTCCTTACGTGATGCAACAAACAAACTGAACAAAAAATCCTCACTAAAACTAATAGCAAGAAAACTGGGCGGCTGTCGTGAACATATCCTTGGTGAATATTGATTTTGTGGATTCCGATAGAACAGATCAACCACATATTAGGATATCATTACTGTCAGATGTCTCCTGTAGAAACACTACGAATGCAACACCCCCATACAAACAACTATACGTTGACTTACGATATCGCATACAGAACAAATCTGCACCGCGAGACCATTCTATAGGTGTCCCGCCGGCTAAATGATTTCCACTTCAAGTGGGGAGAACGCACAGAGTGCACGACGGGCATCGGAAATATGATAAAATCATGTTCTTAAATTGGGGAAATTATTCTCTTTATTACCAAGATGGAGAACAAAGAAGGCAAAGATGACCGGAGACTTGGTCTCTTACTAAAAAAGTAAAAAAAAAAATAAACCTGCTCAATACACGGGAGAGGGATATCCTCGGAAATAAAATATGGTCCATTATTAGACAATGATCTATGTAGAATACGTACCGGTATGGACCAAGGTATATATATATATATATATATATATATGCATGTGTGTGTGTGTATGTCAATGGTTAGAAAACCCATCCACAGTGTCAACAATTAAAAAAGCGAGGCTGCGCTGGACAAGATGCTGGACTGTAAAGCAGCAGAAGTGATCTACAGACAAAAACTTAGACTTAGACACGTTTTTCATATACAGTATTACGGCCCGCCTTACATTTTGAGTTGGGCAGGTCTGCTGTAGAGCCATGATCGTGGTGGTGAAAAGATGGGATTACATTAGAAGGGGGGGGGGGGTCCGCCCATGGAGGCGGAAAACAATGGATCGATCCGAATGGAATGGGGTGGTGGAGATGACGCTTTAAATTAAATCGCAATAACAACCAGGACATCAGAGAAGTATTACGGCCCGCCTTACATTTTGAGTTGGGCAGGTCTGCTGTAGAGCCATGATCGTGGTGGTGAAAAGATGGGATTACATTAGAAGGGGGGGGGGGTCCGCCCATGGAGGCGGAAAACAATGGATCGATCCGAATGGAATGGTGTGGTGGAGATGACGCTTTAAATTAAATCGCAATAACAACCAGGACATCAGAGTTTATTATATATATTTTTTGTAAACAACTACAAGGAACTATCTCTTCAACAAATAATGTTGTTTAAAAAAAATTACATCCTGAAAGAAACAACGGATTTTCCCATTGCCATTGTTTTGAATAGTAAGGTTGTATCTTTACTGGGACCGTATTTCACCGGAAATCAAGACTGGCGGACGAGACCGGTCGCTCGGTGGAAAAATATACGTTTGCGATTGCTGCTTCATTGCAACCGATCTCGTACGAATCTTCATTGTTTATCATAACAACGGCCTTGACCTCTTATGACTAGTAGTGTGATCTTATTAATCCAACTGATTTATTGTTGCAAAATAATAAAATTAACTTTGTAACATTTTTTTTTACTCATACACATAAATAAACATTCTAGACTATTGATACATTTAAAAAAAATCTTGAAAGCTTCTTCGGTGAAATTCTCGAATTACAATTGAATCGAATTCGCCACTCTTTTAATTTAATCGAATCGAAATAGAATGTAGAAAGACTGCACTACACAGTCTGTAGAGCAGGCCTGCACAACATACGGCACGCGGACCGCATTCGGCCCACCATCACCCACTTGGCGGCCAGCGAAGTAACGAAATATTCCTTATTCTTGCTATTTTCTTAAAGCTTTACACCCTGTCCTATTGTCTTTTGACCCGCACAAGACATATCCTATTTTCTTTTGGCCCGCACCCGTTTTTCCCATAAAGTATTACGGCCCTCCTTACATTTTGAGTTCTGCAGGTCTGCTGTAGAGCCCTGATCGTACTCCTTAAGTATTCGACAGTAAGAAAGTGTTGGGTTGCGTTATAAGAGAATTTCCATGAGACATAGTAAACAACATTAATTACAACTTTTAAAACGTTTTTTTTTTTTTTTTAATTTTTAAAAGTTCCTTCCGTTTTAGATATAATATTAATTGCTAGCTGACGCTGTTGTTTGTCTGTATGTATAGATCCCTAAAACTATCAAGTAGGACTTTGGTACCTTTATCTTATAATTATATTATACATTTTTACAGCTTGCTGTAACTGTGGTTGTTGTTTATTTGTGGGCTGTCCCTGCTATCACTATCACCTGATGTAGGCCTATTGTAGCCTACATAATTGCTGAATTTGTGATAGCGTTTCTTTTTAAGTTATGGTTTGATGAAACTTTTCTATTCTTTTGTATTTGATTCATGTCCATTGACAATAATGTACAAAACTAACAGACAACAACGTTATTATGTAAATATGCATTTAGTTATAATTATATTAGTAGACCTGTGAATATAGCACAAGCAATACACAATAAAATAGTAAAATAATCAAGAAGAGTATTATAGTAGTAAAATAGTAATATTTGTCACAGACTTGGTACTACTCACCAGTAGTCTATTGAGTAAAGAAGAACTATCCCGAGTCTACTGTAACATTGTTATTAATAACACGCCTTAACCTTATAGCATGCCTACTACTATTCTAACTTATCGTCAAATGAATAGTAGGCCTAATGCAATACCAATCCTATGCAGTATGCTGCACTATGAATTTCTAGTCTGGTCTATGTTATTATTTCAAAATGTTAATCAAATATTATGGTAAAGGAGTAGGCCTAATTGATTACAAATTCAATTAAACAGATATATATGTTATTAAATAACATGGAACCTACTTTCACAATGCTTGCACTACATGTTGTAGGCCCACTGACACCCCCTTGTTGTTCCAATTTTATTTCTCTGCATACATACATTCATTGATTGTTATTTGTTTATAATTGTCAAAACAACGGCCTTATGACTAGTGTTAAGCAATAGACCTAGTCAAATCTGATTCATGGTCGCAAACTAAACAAATTAACTTTTAAACTTGTAATGACTACCAATTATTTCTCTTACAAATTAAAATTATAAATTGTAGCTATAAGTACTATAATGAAAGCTTCTACGATGACATTCTGGAATAAACTTTCGAAGCTTCAGTCGGACCATACTTCGGGGTGGGGGGGGGGGGAACGTTTAGATTTCGCCCGGCGCTCATAGGTACATCACCGTGAAATACCGATTGTCCCCGATGTCGTCTGAGCAGATGCAGCCAAGTTCACTTTGTTATTGCAGTAAGTGTTTTCTTATACCGAATCCGGACTCGTCAGTTATGGATTCCGGTGAAATACTGATCCAGTATAGCTACAGCCTTAATGAAATTCCCGAATTTAAAAACATGAAATCATGTAATCATTCTTACTGAAAAGTCATAAGGGAATGGCAAGCTCAGGCAGAAGTAAGATGAGATAAGATAAGATTATTTTATTTATAAAAAAAAATTGAAATATTTTTTTTTTTTAAATTGCATTGTACATGTACCTTTTCAGCACATAAATAAATCGATATTTTAATAAAGTCCAGATTTTTCAAAAAAATAAATTTGAACACAAGACATCAACCTACATTAAATTATTTCACTGGTGAAAAAAACAACAGCCATTCAGTGAATTCCCTAAGTCTTATTGGTTCTCATTAGATTTGTGACTTCTGGGGGTAAGTAAGTAACACATTTAAAATTAAATGAATGAAAACTGACAACAATCATGTTTTCTAAATCGGCTAATTAATTAGATATTCTAAATGAATAGACTAAATAAATAGATTATTAGACTTGTGTCATAAACAGAGTCTGCTTTAGACTAAAGTTAATTATTAATGATTGATGAGGCCTAATCTCTAAACTGTTTTAGCTGAGTAAAACCTTATAAAAATATATACATATATTATATATAAATGTGTAAAGCACCTTAAAAATTAATAGATGAATATTGAAATTAATATTTCAATCTCTTTTCACATGATTGGAGTTAGCGATTGGATATGTATGGCTGCCTTGATTTCTTTCGTAAAGATATTTTAATACTGGTATCCCCTATTGCCTATTGAGTTTATTTATAAAATTACACAATTCTGGATAAAAAATGGTATGAATTAAAAATCATAAAAATACAAATTGTATTTCCTACAACTAAAATCACGGATGATCGTGTTCAGCGTGATCAGTTTTTAAACAAAGCATCATTTTTCTCAGACGTGGCGTAGCTAGGATTGTTGCCGTCCACGTCGGGACAATCCTTTTTTGGCGACCCCTTCCACATATCTTACGCGGTTGGTTGTCACTTCATCTTTAAAACGTTGTAAGAAAAAAAAATAAAAAATCACTGTCCGCTAAAGCTCTTTAATGTCACTGTTTAAATCATGTTAATCCAATTCTCCAAAAAAAATTTTTTTTTTTTCAAGACATCTGCCATTCTAAAGGTCCTCCATATATTGCGTACACGCTGAGGTGTAAGGGGGTGGAGGTGGATTTCAGAATCATTATAATATTTGTATTTGTAACTGTAGTTAACAAAGGGGCAGACGACTCACCGGTCGCCCAAGGCTGGGATGGATCGACGATGTAGAAAAGGATGTACACCAATCGGCGGTTCGCGCAATGGAGGAGGAAAACTATGGGTCGTTCCCAATGGAAGGGTGTGGTGAAGCAGGCCAGGGCCCCACGTGGGCTGAGGCGCCACCGGTGATGAGTTAACTTTTAACACTGCAGCGCCCCACCCGCCCCTTTGAAACGTAATCACATTTCCTATCCCAGAAAGTGAAATTTAATGTCACGCGATAATCATCAAAATGTTTCAATGTGGTGCGTACGACACGGGTTGAGAAACACTGGTGCATCCGTTTGATTGTAATGTAAGTCATTGGGTTCTACAGATATTTCTTTGTTTGTTAATTGATTTGTATTGTATTAATTTTGTGTGTGTGTGGGGGGGGGGGTGGGAGGTGGGCGTCAAGCTCCTCTGCATGTACACAGAGAGGGGAAGTGTGTCAAAATGTACGGGTACAACGGGATGGGGTTGAAATTGGGGGTGGGGGGGGGGTAAAATTTGACTCTTTTTGATTACTTCATATATAGATGCCCCTCAATGAATAATTCACTTAGTTTGAACTTTGTTTTCTACAGGTCGTCTCGATGACCAATCAAAGGAGGACATCCTTCCGGAAGTTAAGTCGGACAAAATTGATGCGAATGGGAAATTTCTTCCCTTTTATGGGTTCACCATTGTGTCAATGGTGACGGACCGAATCCAGATGGAGGGATTGCTCGACTACATTAAAAGCACAAAGACCTTGAGCCATTACTTGTCTCCGTTGCCCATTTCTTCGTATCACGTGACCATTCGGGATCTATTTACCCAGTGGTGCGTTCCGGAGAAGTATCGGCCCCAAGCTGGTCTTGCCCCACCAAAACACTGGGGCGCTGCCTTGAGGACCGACATGTCGGAACTTCAGAAAGTTTGTGAAACTTTGCGGGGACAGATCACCTTCAAACCCGACAACTTGAAATTCATACCTGTTCCAGGAAGTGTCCTAGTTGTTGTGGGAACTATTACAAATGACGAAGAAGTGAAGCGAGTCAGAAGTGATTTGACGTCACTGCTGAAGAAGAATGACGGAAATCACGTGTTTCACCTGACGCTCGGCTACGTGTATCGCAGCGTCGACCAAGGGGACTTGCCAGCTATTGACCAAGAGCTGAGCGGACTGTGGAAGCTGTTAGACACGGAATACAAACTTGAACAGCCAAGTGTTTGCTACTTTGAGACAATGGAAGAATTTATTCCATTAAAAAGTATTTCGTTTTAGCAACATTTAAATACATATATAATATGGCTTGTTTTCACTTTTTGTCTAATTTAAAAAAAAAAAAAAGTTTTGTTGTTTTTCTCATTTGTTTCATTTTTTTGTCATTTCCGACTTTAAAAAATAAAAAAAAAAATACTATCAATACCGGTATTGTAGTTTTTTAAATATTTCCTTACACTACTTACAGGTCATCATCATACACAATACACGCCATCATCTTGCACACTGCTTTTGTAAGGCTTGATTACACTTTTTAAAACTCACTATGCATGGTAAAAAATTCGTGACCCTCTTCACCCCATAGATAATTTATGGATGGCTCCTCCTAATGAAAATAAACATGGGTGCGTTCCCTTTAAATTTATGGCGTCTACTAGCAACTGTTTTAAAAAGAGCAGTCTTGGACTGTAAGAGTTAAGGACTGGTGGGTATATGCTTGTTCCGGAAAAGCTTAGTTATTTTAAAAGCAGGCATTCATAAAAAAAAAAACAACAACACCATCAAACAGTGGCGTAGCTAGGGATTTGGGGGCCCGGGGGTCTTGGCCTCTTTAGGGGCCCCTGCATTTTGACATTCGACATTATTTAAATGTAAAAAAAAAATTCGTACACGCCTCCCCCCCCCCTTTTTAAGTAGGGGCCCGAGGGGACTTTCAAATTTGGTCCCCACCCCCCTCCCCTAGCTACGCCGCTGTCAACAAATTAATCATAAACTATTCCCCCCCCCCTAATTATCTCCACACTAAACAGAGGCGTACCTGTATGCCGCATGGGGCGAACTCTCGAAAGTGCACTCCACACAGAGATGCCAACTAAAAAAAAAAATGTAAGAACTCAGAATATACGGATAAATATTCTAACTTTGCAACATTTTGCACGGACAAATACAATTTTTATAGAAAAATTTCCACATCAAACTTGTGAAACTAAAAATTAAACTCAACTTTTTCCGTATGACTGCCTATGGCGGGCTTTATTTCTGGTTTTAATGTTTATGTCTACATGAACGTTGGCGTAGCGAAAAATGGTAGGGGGGGGGGGGTTGCGGTAGAGGGGACAGATGTCCTCGGGTGCCCAAATGAGCTTTGATAGCATTTAATAGATGAAAATAATGGCCTTCAGATTTTAAGGGGGTTTAAATATATATTAAGTGCCCGGGCTGTGCCTATGTCAACTATATGTGTGAGTTGTGAAGCAATCATGCCTATTTTAAAGACGCAGTCTCTTGGTGTTGAATACCTCCTGATTATGACAAAACAATTGTAAAGCGATTGAGAAACGATTATATAAGTCTAGATATCCCCATCCCCCACTGATTTTTTTGTTGTGTTTTTGTTTTTTTTTGACGTGAAAACAATATAGTTTAATGTCTGATTTCTTTTGAGTAAATTTGAGCACATTTTAGAAGTTCTTACGGACATTTACGGATAAGTCAGTTGAGGTCAAATTTTAACGTACCGGCCGTAAATTTACGAACGTTTGGCCTACCTGTCATTGTCAACGCTCTACAAGTAATACAATGGCTTTCTTAAATAATAAGCGAATTTTAATTATTATTTTTATTATTGATGTAGAAAATAGTTGAATTTTTATGAATAATTTTGGTATTTAAAAAAGGCAATACAAATTTAAAAAGCGTTGTCCATTTTAACATTAATTTTGTGCAGCAAATAGCTGCACGAGAAGGCATAATAATTTTAGGCTACTTTTGTAAGCAGTGGGGTAGCTTGATTTTTTTAAAATACAAAAATAACAATACATACAGAATATACATTTCAACAATTAGTCTTTGAAATCTATCACGTGGAGCAACAATGCTGCCCCAAAATAACTGTCCAACTCTCCGCCCAGTGGCATAGCTAAAGTAAATGCCATCTTAAAGATTTTTGCCGGTCCCCTTCCCAAGAAAAAAAAAACTTCTCAGAGTTGGCCGAAAATGCCACCCGTCCATTTAAAAAAGAAAAAAAAAGTTAGAACGCCCTTTCACTCTACACATCCCCTTTCTATGACACCCCCCTCTATTTAGGGGCCGTCTATAAAGTACGTCACGCTATTATTGACCATTTTTACCCCCCCCCCCCTTTTCCCACCTGTCACAAGATGTCACAAATCTCGGACCCCCCCCCCCCCCCCCCCCCNAACAAAAAAAAAAAAAATAATTAACACCTATTAAAATTTAATCTAAAACACACTTCACTATTAAACTGTATTAAAATGTAAAATTTCCACTTAAAAGAACTATCACATATTAAAATGACTTTTAATAATAAAATAGTTAATTGTCAACAGTTGTCACAGTTATTCATTGAAGCAGTAACTCAATCTAGATTGAATTTGAAAACATAAATTGCAAAAATTAAACTATAATATAATTATATAATACACATCATTTGTCTGCTGCTTTTCATTTACAAAAGGTGAGGTCAAGTTTTAGATAATTTTCGATTCTGCGATCTTTTTACACAGGATAAGAAGTAGATTAGTGAAACTTGACCTCACCCAGTGATTAAATAATAAAAAGGAAACAAAACAATTTGACTAAAAAAAGACTAGATTGACAAATTATGTGACAAACTCTTGTGCTATATTGAATCTGTTTATTATGGGCCTGTGAATTATGTTTGGTTAAAAAATATTCACTTGACATCATCCATCCATCGTGAAATGAAGTGTTCATCCATAGTTACGACTGGCATCAATCTTTCACCATCATCGTTTCCTGGAAGGATAATTGTAGACAGATCAACTTCCTCCTCATGTAGCCACTCAACATCCTCTGAATGTGCATTATCTCTTCTGGCAATAACTGCCATGAGTTCTCTTTGCCTTCTAGCAGCGATTCTCAAAGGACGGATGCGTTTTATCTGAGTTAATTCTGGTACAGTTTGGGTCGGCACATTCTCCCGTGCCTGAGCTCTGTGTTGTTCTGCATGTTTCTTCGACATTGTTTGTGAGGCAAAGTATATTATAAGTGATATGCTTTGCGAATTCGATCAAGTAAGCTGGTATGCAAAGATGGACAATAAAGATCATATAGTTGTACTGGAAAACTCCTGTTGATCTCGGCAAGGCTATACATAAAACAAGGCTTCGCAACAGCATACTTAATACTAGCGCTCCTAGCGAGAGGAATCGGGTACAACACATTCAGGAGATACGCATTTCATGATATTTTGACATAAAACTAATTCAAATGTTTCACAAAATTTTTGAAAATTTATTTTTAAAGCTATTAAATTCTACATAAAAAATAAAAAAATAAATTAGAAATAAAATTAAAAAAAAAAATAAACGTGTGACGTTACACATGGCCTGACCCCCATGTCACAAACTGTCACACTTTCTTACACCCCCCCCCCTTTTTTTTTTCTGGAGCGTGACGTACTTTTTGGCCGGCCCCTTACCCCTATTAATGCAAGCGATTCCGTTCGATATAGTGTTGACTCGTAGGGGTGGTAGCGCATCAATAATAATAATACGCCTAATATTAATACGGAATCTATAAAATAGGAAAATTAAATTAATTTAAAGGGGAAAAAAAGTAGATCAAATCAATTTATAAAGCAAACACAACTAAAATACAATACATAATTTTAATTTATTGTTTTAAATAATACAATGCAATGAAAACGACCTTGAGATGGTCATCAATTTTTCATTGATTTCACTCTTTTACTACTTTTAGAATTAGACAAATGAAATTCAGCCCATTCCCACTTTCACTCTGTCCATCCTTATTCGTTCTTAGAAAGTAGGCAATGTGATGATGCCTGACACTGTCTCTTCTCCACGTTCACAGATCATGCTACAGGTTTTTTTCATTTTAAATTCAAAATGAATAAATTGATTTTTAGAGATATTAGAAATTAATTCTAACCACAACAAAGATTTTTTAGAATTAAAAAAAAAAAAAAGGTTAGTAGAGCTCTTATATGAATAAGTTTGAAAAATATCACATCCTGCGAGGAATATTGGATTTTCCACTAGTTGTTTGTTATCGTATACCATTAATGAAATTCTCGATTTTGAATGCTAAAAAATCAAAAAATCGTATGTCATTTCTTTCAGTTTAATGATGTGATATTAATTAATATTCCTGTGTGCATCAAAAAGACATAATGGGAAATAATGGATCGGCAAGCTCAGGCAGAAGTAAGTAAATTATTAAATAAATAAAAATAAATAAAAAGAATTTAAAGAACACAAACAACCATTTTTGGCTGTCATAATTCAAACAAATTTTATGTTAAAAAAAATATTAGACCTAATGAAAATATCTCTTCACTTATTCTTTGCTAGTAATATTAGAAATTAGTATACGTAGTAGTGTTATTAGTGATAGTAGTGTACTGTAACTATAGTCTAGTAGTACTATTAAATTTTAAAAAAAATTAGTTGTAGGATTTAACTTTAAGTTTAAGTCACGTAGGCCCCTATTTGAACCGTTCTCACCTTTCAGGTCTTTCCTTAAAATTAGGTGTTTTACATATTTGGCAAATTCAACTTAAGTATTAAGTCGCAATGATGATGCATTTTATTAATTTTTATACTCAATAGGTCAAGTTATGCATTTATAATTTATAGTATAGGCATAGGTGAAGTATTAGCGGCTACAATACTACAATGATTAGTCTATTGAATTGTTATGAATTAAAATTAAATAACTTATAAGCTAGATGGAGAACAATTAGTAATTCACTCAGTCATTAGTTGATTCAATCATTTCTAAAACTAGATTTAGAATTTAAAATTTGATAAGGTCATCCATGAATATAGGCTGACTGGTTTATTATGCTACAATAACTATAAGAAACAATTAGTATGTTTGGAAGAATTTTAACTTAAACAATTACTCTAAAACATTATCATTAGAATTATTTATTAATAAGGGAAAGATCGAGAAGGACTAACTAACCTTTAACTGTTGACCACAAAGTGGCTTAATGCTATTGGTAATAGTCAAATCAGTGGTCTGAAACTACCTGAAATAAAATGCAGAGGTATAACACAACTAGGCCTACATATTATCATGTAAAGCAGGCCTGCACAACAAAATATTCTTTGTTATTATTGTTTTCTTAATAGCTTTCCCCCCTTTCCTATTTTCTTTCGGCTCGCACAAGTTTTTATAAAGTATTATGGCCTGCCTTACATTTTGAGTTGTGCAGGCCTGATGTAAAATAATGCTCAAAGGTAAAAAAAATCCTTTTTGCCAGGCCAGAGGTATGAGAAAGCTTATATTTTTGAAAATTAGAGAACCTTGGTCTATACTAATTAATATTATGTGAAGAAAAAATACAACACATTTACTTATTCCATTCAAATTAACAACTAGGCCTATTTCAAATTGAAATGTAAACATCCATAAATTTATAAAGAAATGCTTTTGTAAATATTGCACAACCGTCATCACTTTTTGTCATTTGAATAACTTATTATTCTTATCTTCTTTGTAAAAATTTAATTTTATTTTAAATCTATCCCCCCATATCTACTAATATCATTTTTCAAATATCATTGCAATGTGCCTTTTCATAAGCTGTTAACCCTATAACTGTCATAATGGTAAATCGTAGTCCATTATACCCATTTCTGTGGTGTAATCGCAGATATAATTGGCACCTCATAACAAAGTCGTGATTAAAAATGCCGTTAATTTAATATATATTTGCAAAGGGGAAAAAACTATGTAAATGAGCTTGTTTCCTATTTTTACGTTTCTATCCAAGTGTTAACATGCTTTGTAATCAAGCTTTTTTGTGATTGGTCAGGTGTAAATTAGGTCAATTTTTGTTGCGCTATAATTTCTGATGTTGGAGTGGGTCCCCCTCTTTATTGAAAAATCAACACAGATTTTCTTTATTGGAATGTTTTCAAATGGATTAAAATGAAAGCAATCATTTCAGAGATATTCCACATGATAGTAATGACAGTATTAGCTCTACCAGTGATGGTGACATATATTGTTACCAGACGTCTGTATTTGGTATGGACGGTTTTTATTTTTATCTCCTTGTCCATACACATTTTTGTGTCTATACTTGTCCCCACTTTCCACTCGTTGTCCGGCTTGTCCGTACTTTTGGAAGTGACGACTTCCTTGCCTTATTTCCATTTGTCTAATCTTATTTCTCCGCAAAGGCCAGAGCAATGAATAGTTTCATCACCATTGTACTGAATATTTCTCATTAACCTTAGCATTACTACTGCACCTACAAGAAAATACTGGAGATCCTTTGGGGGTCGAATGAACCTTTTCCAGGGGTCGCCTAAGACCATCAGAGAATACTATACAGTTATGAAGTATCAATGAAAATAATTTTGGGGTTGGGGGTCGCCACAACATGAGGAACTGTTTAAAAGGGTCGTGTCATTAGGAAGGTTGAGAACCACTGATCTAACCTATGTGAAACAATTTTTGTTGCCTGCTGAGCTGGAAGAATGGAAATGGCAAAACATTCCTGTAGATCAAAAAATGAGTGCAACTATTTCAACATTTCAAAGCAAAGACGTACCTTCTGTAAATGTGCAACTATTGATTGAATTTTCATACAGTCTTCTTGCCACAAATGCACCCGTGGAGGTAGCTTTCTCTCAGGTAAACAATGTTTGGATGCCTGAGAAATTGTACCTGAAACTTACAATCTGAGAGATTTTGATTGTTCAGTGTAAAATTGATCTAACATGTCCTCAATTTGAGGATAATCTTCTTGAGAATGGAAATTGGTTTAAAGCTATTCGTGGGTTTTCAAAATATCTTATTTTTATTTTCATCTCCCCTGATGCAATGCCCCCCCCCCCCCCCCCTAGCTCTAACTTTAGTTGTATCGTTACAGACAAATTTTTTTGAGAAAGGATGGAAATCAAATGGAAAAGACAAAGATTTATGTTAAATACTTTCCCTAATGAGATTCAAAGACATTTATTTTTGTGTATGTTCTGGAGTATTAACTAGTGAAAAATGTATTTAATAGCTTCAATTGAAAAGGAACTTTTTAACTCATTCTGTTCTTTCTCTCTTATATTTTGTATGACTGAAATATGAAGGTTGAGAATGAAAATAAATCAACAATATTATTATTATAATATAAGTACCTATAACTTGAAATTTTCTGAAAGAATATTGGTTCTGGTATCTTAAAAAATTGGTTTTATGATACTCTGAACAATTTATGGAGTATAAGGTTGGGTTGAAGTCAGAAGTTGAGTATTAAAATTTTACTCACTCTGTAAAGGTCAAGGTCAATATTAAGAAACCTAAAATAAATTTTTAAAAAATTATACCTTAAGATACCTTGTCCAATGTACTTTCAGGAAAATGTATACTTGTAAAGGTCTCTGAATTCATTTAGTATGGATTGATGTCGTTCTTGAAAATGCTAAATATGTCTTGACACTACAGAAAAATGCACTTGACCGTTCTAGTGTTAAGTGACCTTCAAAGATATAATGCTACACTACTTAGAAAAATCTTATTGGATATTTTGTATGAACGTGTAAGCAAAAAGAGATGATAATTAAAGATTAAAGAATGAAAATGAAAATCAGGAGGCTTTTAGTAATCATTACTGCAATTGTGGAATTTCGTCACACCCAGTGGTGGTTTGTGTATAGGACTCTGGAAATGCAGCACCCCAAATTTCACTCAAAATTTATTAAAAAAATATAATTTATTA
Source organism: Lymnaea stagnalis (assembly GCA_964033795.1). Classification (NCBI taxonomy): domain Eukaryota; kingdom Metazoa; phylum Mollusca; class Gastropoda; family Lymnaeidae; genus Lymnaea; species Lymnaea stagnalis. Next base: position 290,518 of record CAXITT010000206.1, read on the forward strand.
TGCAGCTTAATGATTTTTTAAATTTCTTTTTTTTTCAATACTTGAACATACTCTATATGTTAATTCATGTCAGTGGTCATCAACATTCATCTCATTTGTGGAAAACTACAAAAATGCTGGCATGGAACTGTGTGCTTCAGAGTTCCAGTGACACAGTCTTTGGTTGTTCCACGCATGTGCACATTTCAGAGGGAAGAGGCAGGCCCACAGTAGAGAGAAGCACTGTGGCTCGCGCAGTTCCAATCGTCTTGTCTACGTTAGAGGCTGTGTTTGCATTTTACATCAGTATAAGATGAGATAAGATTCTTTTATTGATCCAAACAAATTGAAATGTTTTTTTATTGCATTGTACATATACATTCTCAGCCCATAAATTAATACATATTTAATAAAGTTCACCTTTTATAGCTAGAACAATTTAAACACAAGACATCTACATTAAAATATTTCACTAGTGTAAAAAAACAGCAAATCGGTGAACTCCCTTAGGCATAAAAGGGACTTAATTAGTTCTCATTAAGATTTGTAACTTCAGGGGGAGCACGCTGGTAAATTCGTACAGATTGGGGAACAAAAGAATTGTTATATCTTTCAGTCTTCGCCCTCAGAGAAATAATTAGTCCTGAATGTGCCGATCCTAAGTTTATGTGACGAAGAGGGTGGGAAGTCACATCCAAAATTTTTTAGTTTTACAATAAAATTTTTCCTCAAATAATTCTTCAAGTTAAGGATGTTTAGTTTGTGCTATGTTCCTAGCTTTCTTTGATAATTTGTTTTTTTGGTGTTTGATATCAGACAATGGATTCCACACCAGCAGATAACACTGAAATTAAGTAGGCTTCCAACTGTCTCACTGTAGAACAAGTCAATCATTTGTTAGTTTATGCTGAAATTGAACAGTTTTTTAAGGTAGAAAAGTCTTTTGTTGGATTTCTTTACAACATTTGACTGTGATAAACTTTTGATGATAATCATTGTTGTCTATTTAAATACAAATACATACATGCATAAATATCTTTGTAGAGACTGTGTCATCGCATTTAAGTTTTCTTTCTCTTTTTGCACGTATTTTACTTTGCACAATATTAAAATAATGCCTAAACATTTCCTGAAGCTGCACCCCCACTAATTTAAGTCATGGGCCACCACCAGTCACACAATGTGGTCACACTATGCACCACATTTTGAAGTAAGATTAGTTCCCACAAGCTGGGAGTTTTTCATTATCAAATTTTGTTTTTTGATCTTACAACCTTAATGTTACACACAAAGTACATTTCCAGTTTACAATTTTTTAAACTGATGGTTGTTTAATTGATAAAAAGAGATCTAGTACCAAACTGGCATGATGAACTTTTTCCACATTTCCAATTTGTTGCTGTTGTGCTGCAATAAATTTGAGTGTATAGCATAAAATTAACATCATTCAAAAGGAATACCATAAAATTTCAATGACCTATTTTTGTTTTTCTCATTGAATATATTTGGGTTATTTCCATTATTAAAGTGACTCAGCAGATTGTAACTAATTAAATTTTATTAAATTAACTCTTTGACTTTATTGGTTGTTTCTGCTTTAAAAAAAAAACCACTTTAATCTCAGCTTAATTATAGTTTTGAATTGAGGCTAAAGAAAAACTACTTGCAATCTTTTTAGTATTTTAATTTTTAACTTATATTAAATTAAGACACTTACAAATGCATGAAATTCACTATCACTAGAATTTTCAACAAGTAAATACAACACACTCATTGTCTTTTAAGGACTATGGAGCTCAAGATTAAGTATTTCTCTGGCACAAATATCTTTGCTGTAAGATGAGAAGAAAACAACAAAATAATTAGTGCTATCTGTTGTTTTAATGAAAATCTGTTAGTTTTAAATAGCCACACTTTTTCAAATACTTTTTAAAATTCATTTTTTGTTGTTGTAGTAATGCACCACACACCCCTCCTCCCACAACAACACTCACACGCACACCCAAACACACGGACTTAGTATGCTGGGAAAAAAAAAAAAAGTATTCTGAGCTGAGTTTATGTCATTGATGCAGTCAGTTGGATGATGCCTGTGAGATTTCATGTCATTGATGCAGTCAGTTGGATGATGCCTGTGAGATTTCATGTCATTGATGCAGTCAGTTGGATGATGCCTGTGAGATTTCATGTCATTGATGCAGTCAGTTGGATGATGCCTGTGAGATTTCATGTCATTGATGCAGTCAGTTGGATGATGCCTGTGAGATTTCATGTCATTGATGCAGTCAGTTGGATGATGCCTGTGAGATTTCATGTTAAACCAATATTTGAGATCACCTTTCTCAAATTTCAGATTTTTTTGGACTGTTGAGCATAAGCTAAGATATATCTTTATAATGTCTCGTGCTGGCAATCAATTGGTCTTTGAAAGTCTTTGAATGTTCTTTATTTAATCTTGAGCCCTGTCTATTTGCAAACTATATTCCAGGCTAATGTGTAAGAAAGCTGAGGTTCAAAAATAAAATTTCCAAATTTTTAAATAATGAAAATTTGTTCCTAAAAAATGTCCATATGTCTCATCATTGGGGGTAAGTATGTATCTGCTACCTAGAGTGGGCAGAAAAAAACAACAAAAAACACAACAACCAGAAACTGGAAACCTTTCCTCACTATATAGTTTAGACACTTAAAAAGAAAAGAAAAATCAGCCTCAAATCTGAGATATATCTTGTGATTTTTGGTATTGATTCTTAATATGAGACATGGATGTGGCGAATATGAACGATTCAGTGATTCAGTGCAGGATACATCTACATCTACTTGTTCAGTGCAGGATACATCTACATCTACTTGTTCAGTGCAGGATACATCTACATCTACTTGTTCAGTGCAGGATACATCTACATCTACTTGTTCAGTGCAGGATACATCTACATCTACTTGTTCAGTGCAGGATACATCTACATCTACTTGTTCAGTGCAGGATACATCTACATCTACTTGTTCAGTGCAGGATACATCTACATCTACTTGTTCAGTGCAGGATACATCTACATCTACTTGTTCAGTGCAGGATACATCTACATCTACTTGTTCAGTGCAGGATACATCTACATCTACTTGTTCAGTGCAGGATACATCTACATCTACTTGTTCAATGCAAGATACATCAACATCTACTTGTTCAGTGCAGGATACATCTACATCTACTTGTTCAGTGCAGGATACATCTACTTGTTCAGTGCAGGATACATCTACATCTACTTGAACTTGACAAACATGGTGCTTCAAAATTTGTTCCTCTTTTTTTATTTTTTTTTATTTTTTAAACTGATACTGGTTGGAGGTCCAGAAAGTCTGTTCAGTTGGCCACTTTGAAATGTTTGACATTTTCTTTGATGAATTTGGTCAGTATTTTGTGGATCGTGACAGAAGGTTTGAGAGGATTATGTGAGACTGCTAAGTAACTACCGAGACGCACTGATGAATAAATAGTGGAACAAGATATGTTTAGGCTTTTTAAAAAAATGAACAATTTTAATTTATCTGCCTTTTTTTTGTTTGTTCAAGCCTTAACATATCTTGTTCCACTAGTTATTTACTTGACACGGCCTGAGCGCAGTCTCCACTGATATCAGTCATACTGTTGTTTGATAGACGTTCTGTTTTCTTTAGTCTTGAGATTCATATCCCCAGAAGAATTAATGAAAGAGAGGACCGCTAAATGTTTGCACGCCAAGCTAAACTGCGCTATCTTTTCATATGCGTATTTAAACCTGAAACCACCCGCTCACACATGATCGTGAAAGGCACGTGAAAGACTTTAATCTTGAGATGCTGGCTCACAAAAAAAACAAATTAAAAAAATTGATTGATCAAAATAATTTCATGTGCTATGAGTAAGGGTGACTAAAAGATGTTGCGTAATAGCATTTAAAGGAAGGGCGCGAAGAATTAAAGTATCGGTCTTTGTACTGGACATCTACTGGAGTTGTTGACAGAATGACCCAAGTCTTAGGCTACACTAAACCCCCACTGTTCCCACTGGTCAGTTTCTTTACATGAAATACTCGTTTTTTTTTCAGTCTTTGTTTTTAACCGTCACTGGACTTAAAAGAACCAGTATATTCGCCGGCCTTGTGTCTAGACTAGAAGTCATGGAACCGTATCGCGATCTAATAACACATCTTTAAGCTGTGGGACGTCTCAATCTGTGATAGTAAAGCCACGTTAAGCTGTGACAGGAACGTCTCAATCTGAGATAGAGAAGCAAGTTTAGACTGTGATAGGGACGTCTCAATCTGTGATAGTTAAGCCACGTTAAGCTGTGACAGGGACGTCTCAATCTGGGATAGTTAAGCCACGTTAAGCTACGACAGGAACGTCTCAATCTATGATTGTACAGCCATGTTAAGCCGTGATCCAATGCAATCCTATATTTTTATGCTAATTGTTCAGTCCCGACGATGTGCCAGGATCGGTAAATGCCGTCGGCCATACTGTGCAGTAGACCTGTCGGTTAAAATTTTATTACAAATATCGACACAGACGTTATTTAAAAAAACAACAACACCAAACTAGAAGTGAGGGCGTTGGCTTGTAGGGACCGTAGAAAGAATAAATGATTTCATGACATCACAAGTTGATGGGGGGTGTGTTTCATAAGCAGACTTTTCATCCTATCACTTATCGTAAGCGTATTGCTCCCCATTCCTTGAAGTATAGGAATGATGGCCCAGTTATTTCTTGTTACGAGACTCACCAATTATCCCACCCACACGACACTCCACAGTGTGGAGTCCACACACCGCGTGACGTACTTGGACGCTTCCCACTCGCAGTCACAGTCCGGTGTTGTGCGGTGTAATTGTTCCCGTACAATTGGACAATTATTAACCTGATAGCGAGGGAGTTTAAGCAATGCAGTCGCGCAAGTGTTCTGGACACAACCCCTCTGTCCCCATGGAACACGCCCTCTTCACTCTGAAACGCCCCCCCCTCCCCCCGTAAAACCCTCTCTGTCCCACTGAACACTCTTCCTTCCCCTTGAACTCTCCCTATTCCTCACGGAAAACACTCTCCTTCCCCTTGAACACTCCCCATTCCCCCTTGAACTCTCTCTCTCCCCCACGGAAAACCACCCCTTCTCCTAGTAGTCCTAGAACATTCCCTCTTCCTTCTTGAACTTCCCCTCTGCCCCCTTGAACTCCCCTCTCTGCCCCCTTGAACTCCCCCTCTGCCCTCTTGAACTCCCCCTCTGCCCCCTTGAACGCCCTCCATCTCCTTGAACACCCCCTCTGCCCCCTTGAACTCTCTCTCTTGCCCACGGAAAACCCCGTCCGTCTCCTAGAACACTCCCTCTTCCTCCAGGAACACCCCCTCATATTCACACTGTATTTGCCCATTGATTTTCGAAAACAATCAAGACAGAGACACTATTTAATGTTTCAAGACAGACACAACTGTGAGACATTTGAAGAGGAAAAAAATCGCAACGCCGCCCTGTTATTGTTTTCCAAGACATGTCATGATATAATAATGAAAACTATACACCTTCATCAATTAATGTAGTTTTGGCTATAGAAAATGTCCATAGTCTGGTCAGTGGTCAATCTGCTTTTAATTGGAAGGCCATCGAAGGAGTTTTTCATAATGAGTGCACCTTAAACGCGCACTAAGACAGCCGTTCATTTCGGTGTATTCGTTTAAAAAAAAACAAAAAACCAACCAACAGGATACATTTATTTATATTGTTTTGGATCGCAGTTTTATGCAAACAGCTTGCGGTTATATTGGGGATTTACTCCGTGGCGCTCCCAACCCCGTGGGCGTCTTATACAGTAGTAAAGAAGTTTATTAAGTGTATTTGTCGAGATAAACGATTTTGATGTCGACCATTATTTACGTGTCGTATTGAAATATTCGCAGTCTGTTCTATTACAAATATTTTTTTTCCCCTTAGTGTCGGTACACAGCTACAGTTTGTGTCGCCGGGGGCGGTCCTTGACTTTGCCGCTCCCCGCTCACGAAACCGCAAAATATTTAGCATATATATATACATCAAACTTAAACCATGGGGGAGTGAACCTAAATTGCCCCCCCCCCCAAGTGCCGCCAGTGGTGGATCACGCTGGCCCGTCCCTCTTGCTACGCCAGTGTGCATACATTTGTAACTAAAATAGTGGCTCTCAAAGTGGGTATTATCGCCCCTATGACAGCTCCGTGGGTTGGAGGGATACTTCAGGGGGGGGGGGGGGTTCGCTGAAAGGCTTCGGGTTTTTACACATCGCGGGGACTCACAAAGGATGAGTTTCGGAATAGTATCAGGAATACATTCTAAATTAAAAGTTTATATTTAGCAACAACAAAAAATGACATGGTTTTTGAAAGTCGGAATCACGTAGCTTAATAACTACGCGGGAAAGACATCAGACTGACATACGATAACGTTTTCACGCAAAACATTTTGATCAAAATTTCAAACAGATAACCAGGGGTGATCGAAAAATAAAAGTATAAAGCTATGCCTCTGTGTACCAAGCAAGTGGACTTTATAAATGAACCGAAAGCTGTCATTGATGCTGCATCAAAATACAGGTGCCTATCGTTATTCGTTTACGAGTCCATTGATGAGATGATTGCCATACAAGGAGACCCATATACCACGGGTTAGGTGCTCACCCTATACCAACAGCGAGGTTCCGAGTTCATAAACACAAGGCCGAAAATTTGCAAGAGCCTTGCAGCAGATACGAGATCACAAGAGTTCGAAGTAAAACCGAACGAGTCGAAAGTTCAATGCCATTTTTTCTAAAAAGTTATTTCTAAGACATTTAGAAAATAAAAAGTTATCCAAGAAGGCAGTTCCGCTGAAATAATACAAACACTAAAGCAACCGATGGAGCGAGATCTACGACTGGTTGTTGCTTCTTTGAAGATAGAAATGGTACCGAATGTCTTATCATCGTGAAATTTATAACCCTACACCTGGAGGCGGCTGACTCGGTTCTCGCCTTTTAAACCACCCGTCACTTGTGCGATGAATTCATTGTAAGCCCACGGACACCAGTCAACGATTTATAATTCTTGTCTGAGCCTGACCGTGTTAGAAGAAAGATGCAGATTTTGAACGTTCGCTGCGAGATACTGATTTTTGTGGAAATTTACTCGAACAAGCTATTTGTCAAGATTTGACAAAGCTATTGAGACCTAAAGAACATTTAAAAAGAAAGTGCTCGCCTTGGTACAGATTTGAAAGACATCGCACACGACATTGCGTACAATTATGAGAAATATTTGAAACGTAAAAGAATAAATAAATGAATTAGCAATAACAGGGGATTGAGATCAATCTTATTAAAGCCAAAACTTATTTCCCTAATTTTGTTCTGAAAATCGACTCAATACTTAATTTTCAAAGCCACGTGGCGTTAGAAGGGTGGGAAAAAAATGAAGATGCAAAAATTTTTAGGACCATTTAGATTTTGCAACAGATTGTATGAGTGATTTTGAGATTTTTTCCCCATGTAAATCGCCGATTTGATGATTAATCCGCTGTCACAATTGAAGCAGTTGGTGAACTGGAGTAGAGGGTAGCCCAAAAGTGATATGGAGTAGAAGACCACGTTTAAGAAATGCGACCAATAGTTTTGATTTCAAGTGGAACATTTCAATTGCTAGGGCGCACCTTGGAATGTACATAAGTAGTTCGCTGTTGAATCCTCAACTATGTTTTTAGTGGAAGGTGATTTTAGCGCTGTCTGGTGGTAGGTGCTTTTAGCGCTGTCTGGTGGTAGGTGCTTTTAGCGCAGTCTGATGGGACGTGCTTTCAGTGTTTGTTTGGTGGAAAGTGGTTTCGGTGTTTGTCTTGTGGAAGGTGCTTTTAGTTCTGTTTGGTGGAAGGTGCTTTTACTGATGTCTGGTGGAAGGTGCTTTTACTGATGTCTGGTGAAAGGTGCTTTTAGCGCTGTCTGGTTGAAGGTGGTTTTAGCGCTGTCTGGTGGAAGGTGCTTTTAAGTGTTTGTCTGGTGGAAAGTTTTTTAGTGTTTGTCTGATGGAAAGTTTTTTAGTGTTTGTCTGGTGGAAGTTTCTTTTAGTGCTGTCGTCCAACTTCAACTAAGTTCTTGCACAGTTACTTTAAACAAAGCATTGAAAAACTGCTGTTACCAAACCCATCCTTCAAAATTAAGAATTATTAACAAGTGAAGATCCTTAGATATCTTGCAAACTCTTGCAAAATAAAATTCTTCTTCTTTGAAAAGCTTGCTCAAAATTCAATCAGCTCATTACCGTTACTGATTCTATAGCAGTTCGTTTTTTACGGGTGGAGCAGCTGGCCTCACGTCAACTCTCCTTCTTTTGCACCCGGGCTTGGGGTCGGCAAGGGCCGAGTTTTACTATCACTTAATTTAAAAAAAAAGTTTCATTTTTATTTTCATTGAATACTCTTGTACATTTTAAAGTTTGAAATTGTATTGTATTAAATATCATGTAGTTTGATTTATGCTATGCCTGATGACATTTACATATCACAGTCCCAAACTGAAACCCATCGGTTGTTCGTGCCAATCTTGAATACGTGGAAAGGGTTTGGAATGGATTCACGATGAGTTGACCGCTCCGTTCAGTTCCATAGAGACGTTTCGTAGCTGAAATTCATGAATTTTCTCGTACATATAGTAACCTCTTGCCTCTATTTAATTTTACGAATAGACCAAGCGCTTTTCTGTGCAAGCACTGCGTTTACAGCAGGCAAGTTTTTAGACATACCGAATAGAGATTTATTGATGTTTGCCTGAGTGCTATGCATTTGGGTGTTACTTTTAATATCATTATTTTTATAGCCGTGAGTTAAGCTCCATGTACTCTTTCATTAATGGTCTCACGATCTTGGGCCTTTTCTCAATGTAATTTAAACACGGAAAAAAAGGATACATGGTCTTTTTGAACTTGAAATTCCTCATTTGGATTTCTTTCAGTAACATTTACACATTCGTCAACAGTTTAAAAAAAAATAATCTCTCGTTTTATGGATGGATGTTTTATTTTTTTCTTCTTTCATTCTTAATATCCAATTATTATGCGTTGTTGTTCTTCTTCTATATCTTAAGGGCCCACGATCAATTTATTTATCATTTTGGCTCCTATGCATGTAGATGGGATTTGCAATGTTTCTGTTCCTGTTAGTAAGTCTATGCGCACAGAAATGCAGGGGTTGCATTTTAGTACACGTGTTTCTTATCAATGATACGCAGGGAAATTTTCCATCAAGCTTTGTGACCTGTTTGGGGGGGGGGGGATAGCTGAGTTATAGAAAACAGACATGCACTGATTGGGGTTTAATTATTGTAAAGGAAAGTGTGAGAGGGTGAGTATGCGATTAAGCCTCAGTAGGATTAGAGGAAATATATAACGTGTGTATATTGAGGCTTAATTAATGCCATACACTCTTTACCGTACATTTCGGAAATATGCCTTCTTATGTGTGCCGAAGAAGACATACTGCCGATACTTGCTAGTAATTTTTTTTTTTCAAATTAAAAATTAAGCAACATCTCACTTTCTACAAACGCGCTTTTTGTCTTTTACACCAACTTGCACCAGAGCTGTTCGAGACTATTTGAAAAGTGTCCAAATGTTGCCGGTTTGAGTTAATTAGAGCAAACGTGAAAGCTGTAAGGATGATTTTTAACTACTTTTCTGTAATATTGATGTAATAGAAATATTTATATAAAAAAGACGTAGTATAACCATAAAGTTACCAATTTATGAGTTAATACCATTCTTTAAAGTCAGTGTGTATAACGTATTTAATACCTTAAAGTTAATTCAACGCGATGCATTGAGTTTGTCTGTCTTTGTGTTTTTGACGTCGAAATGCTTCTTGGCCGAAAGTCCACTTTTGTATTATCTTTCTCCGTGTTTTTTTCTACCTTGTGCATATATTGCTTATATTGTAAGTAAAATGTTCAACCACATCAGTTTGTAAGGTCCTCTCTACTATTTGTGCCAATCGTCGAATCATGTAAATGATGTAGTTCCGGTTCACAAGCGCCTGACAGGCAGCAGTGAAATCGCTCTACATTTTCTCATTTTTGGAATGTTTCTCTTAAGTTTTATTCCTGATATTTAGATATAGTCATATCTGCAAGTCTCCTTGACGTACGAATATAATTTATTTCGAACGTAACTAAGAATTGGTGGACTTATTCTGTGTTTTCCATTCTATATATTAATTAATATAAAAAAAAAAAAAAAAAAAAAAAAAAAAAAAAAAAAAAAAAAAAAAAAAAAAAAAAAACAAAAAAAAAAAAAAAAAAAAGTACAAGCTCTTAAAAAATTCTTCGGGTTCTGGTTTTTTTTTAAATAATGGGGATTTTTTTTTTTAGAGTTTTTTTTTTTTTTTTTTTTTTTTTGTTGTTATTGTTGTTTTTTTTTTTTTTTTTTTATATTAATTAATATATAGAAATTTATTTCGAACGTAAATAAAAATTGGTGGACTTATTTTGTGTTTTCCATTCTATAAATTAATTAAAAAAAAAAAAAAAAAAAAAAAACAACAACAACAACAAAAAAAAAAAAAAACAGTCAACGCTCTTAACAAATACTTCCGGTTCACGAGTCGCTTGACAAGAAGCGGTGAAATCTCTCCACATTTTCTCATTTTTGGAATGTTTCTCTCAAATTTGTATTCCTGGATAGATGGATAATGTTTAGTAAGTAAACTTTTCACTCACAACAATCCACCAGTGTATCGCGGATAAAGAAATATGACCACATCACCCAGTTCTACGAGATCTCCATCAGCTGCATAGAAGGCTCTGCACCGGAATATCTTAAAGAACTGATTTATAAACATTTATCCAGAACCTGCAGTCTTCAACACAGTCTTCACTGAAAATTCCTAGTGTGGATGAACACAGAGAAAAAAAGTCTTACAGAGTGCGCTCTTTTGAAGCGATAGCGCCTAAATTCTGGAGAAGTTTGTCTCAATCTTTAAGCCGATTAGAAAAGGATAAAAAATAATTTAATAAACATTTAAATACTTTTTTGTTGAAATAGATTTAAGAACACCAGAGCGCAGTGGGCATGCTAACTTAGCATGGATACCAGCGCTATATCCAATCAATCAAACACAATATAATGAATCAAATTAAATTTCTGTTTAATAAGACATGGACTAAGATGTACCCGCTGAAAGATAATTACACGTTACAATAATTGTACTCCAATGTGTGTGTGTTATACTGGACTAGCGGACTATACCGTCCTGATAGCCAACTAGGTCAAACAGCGCGCATGCGCAGAGACTGTAGTGAGAGTATGTGAATGAATCAGAAAATCAACATTATTGAGAACTTCTATGTATTTATATTTATGTCAATGTTTATTGTTGGAAATAAAAACATAGAAAACATAACAGTGTGGCATATCACCGCCGATGTAATAGTAAACTTGCGCAGCACAGGGATTACATTTTTATATTTTGGATTTAAATCTAAGGTCGATGAGCAAATTTAGGTCAGACAAAAATGAGGAGTGAAGAGGGTGCACCACCTAAACCTCAGAGGAAAACGGCTCAAAGACAGACCTAGGCTTAGATGGATTGATTGGTGTGGAAAAAGCTTTACAGCAGCTGGGAATCCAAGCATGGAAAAGAAAAGCGCTCTGAGTGGAAGGAAGTGGTGAGGCAACCCAAAGCCCTACACAGACTGTAGCGCCATAGGGAAAATTGGAATGTCTTGAGTGGAAAGCTTTACGTGGGCAGTAGCGCCACAGGGATGGATGGAAGGTCTGAGTGGAAGGTATTAATGAGGCAGGCCAAAGCCCTATATGGGCTGTAGCGCCACATGAATGGATGCAAACGAAATTTGAAACTTTTTTCAACACGCTAATGTAATTCGGTGCTCTTGTGTTGTTTTACCGGCAGGATATTGGAATATAAGGTACGAGCCCCCAATAAAGCCCCTTCTCACTCGACCCGCCGCGGTCATAACGATATAATTGAGATAATGAAAAACGTATGCGATGGAGCTTCTTTCGTTTTGAGATCAGCTGCTTTGTGTTAGAGAGACAGGCTGTGCGCCCTGTATACAGCAGCTGACAGTCGACAGCTTTATCGAAACAAATGTGTGCTTAAGTGTTGGCACGACATTAGCCTGTCAGGCGTATAGAGGTTTCCAAGTGCGAACCGTCATGCTCCAACGAGGGTTCGCTGGGGCGGAAAATATACGTCGCCATCGCCGCTAATGACGTTATGGTTTTGTTTTAAAGTGACGTATGAAGATCAATTGCATAACGGCGTCACAAGTTATATTTTTTTTACTGGGACATGTCCCAAAGTTGTATCGATGTAGAAACTGCCTCAAGTTGAGATATTCGATTCACATGTTAAGATTCTCATTTTGACATATTCGATTCCCATTGTTGAGTTATTAGATTCACATCTTGAGATTCTCATTTTGACATATTCGATTCCCTTTGTAATATTCCCAACTGGAAGGATGTTTACAATATCTGAGATAAAAGAGACCAGGTTATTTCTAAGTCAACCCCTCCCGCAAAATGGACTGACCACTGTTCAAGAAAATGTAGATGGATAATTCTCGCTTTCCCTCCTAGAATGAAGGTTCTGTTCTAGAAAAGTCTTCCGCCTAGACCAGAGGTTGGCGTATTGCGGCTCGGCAAGTCGGCCAAAGTCGGTTTTGACTCCAAATACATGGTCCTTGACAGGTTCTAGGAAAGAATTTTGTCTCTCAAAATGTTTTAAATCGTCCTGCTGCTGATTTTTTTCTCTTTCGACTAGTGAGTTTGCCGACCACTGCCTAGACTATAAATAAGAGAGATTTTCCAGCCGTATGAGAGATGCAAGAGACCTACGAAGACTTGCACGTTTTTCCCTGTGTGTGAATATATAAATTTATAAGCTTTACCTTTCACTTACTATTGGTATTCACGTGTTTTAAGCTGCTAGAGTTTTTATTTCTGTATATTTGATTTTGTACTTTGTGATTTTGTAATCAGAATTGTTAGTACCCGGTATAAAACATACTAGCCAATATACCCGGCGTTGCCCGGGATTGCATTCGGGAAAAAACAACGTGTACAACCTTTTAATAAACATTGAAATTAAGCGGCATGTAAACAAAAAAAAAACAACAACCCAATCCTGTAGTAAAAAACAAAACAACAAAAAACAAACTTTATCTCCTAAACAAATAAAAACACATTTGAATAACTTGTAAAAATTTCGTTCCCCCGATGGGCTCCCGATCCCAATAAGATCCCGTTTCCCGATGTATCCCGGAATCCGGAGAATCCTGACCCATATGGATCCCGATCCCAGTTGGATCCCGATTCTGGTGGGATCCCGTTACTGTCGGTACTCCGATTCCGGTGGGATCCCGATCTTTGTGGGTTCCCGATCCCGCTTGGATCCCGATCCCGCTTGGATCCCGATCCCGGTTGGATCCCGATCCCGGTTGGATTCCGATCCCGTTGGATCATAATCCCGGTGGGGTCCCGTTTCCACGTGGGATCCCGATGCCAGTGGGAGGCTGATACCGGTGGGATACAAAAAATGCACAAATATAACTATAAAATATTTAAGTTAAAAGGGGGGCCCCTGTGGGGGCACATTCCATTCTTGTACCGAATTAGTTTTGCCTGAAAATAGGGCCCTATAAAAATCAGTCAGTTAAATTATGGAGTTAAAAGTTAAAAACTGTTCCATTAAAATCTATTTAAAAATACCATAGATATAGCTTTTTAAAATGAACGAACTTTCTGGAAATTTAGAAAAAAATCTAATAACGGTACGTTAACAAAAATCCAAATTTTTAACAACAACAAACATCTCCTTATCTTATATGTCAGTTCCATGTTTAGTATTAAAGTCCCAGAGTGGAATGCTTTTATACCCCACCCCCCACACCCCGCGTCCGCATAGAGATAGCGAGCAGATAGTTTTAAGGATGGCTTTTATCCCGACCATTGTGTAACTTCGTATCACACCTTACATACACGACGAACAATTCCTCGGTCTCTGTACTTTGTTTTTGAAAAAAAACAACTTAAATATCCCCCCCCCCCCCAAAAAAAAAAAAAAAATTGGATTTTGGTTTAAAAAAAAACCAATGGGGGGGGGGGGGGGGGGGGGGGGAGGGGGGGGGGGGGGGGAAAAA
>CAXITT010000206.1:304762-318908 GCA_964033795.1 Lymnaea stagnalis
TCTTTTTTTTTTTTTTTTTTTTTTTTTTTTTTTTTTTAAATCTTACTTTTAAAAAATATAGATTATATGTCTTTCCTTTTTTTTGTGCCTTCACTTGAATGATCCTTAACATGTTCTAAATATGCAAGGTATTAAAACAAAAAAACCCACAACATATTCGTCTTGAGCAGTTGTGCCAATATTTAGAAGTCCATAAAATGGAACAGCCGAATCCCTTGATCTATCGTTTTAACGTATTTAAATGAAATCGGTTCAGCTCCCAGTATTGACATTTATGTAAACAGTCTAACTGGATTCATGCCAGGCTCGTTTCTACCCTCCGTTGCACCTCCTCTTTTTTTTTTTAATCCTACGTTTGAAAGTGACGATGACGTAAATCGGATTTGGAGGGTGGGGGTGGGTGGGGTGGCGGGGATTGTTTCAGGACGAGGTACCCCATTCAGGTAGCAGTGACAGTGCGGCAAACCTGCTGTGTGTGGACACAAGTCCAAGGAAGTCCACGAGTTGAACTAACTGTGCATGTCGGCAGCTGCGGACATGTTCTTATCAGAGAATCGCATTTTAGAGGAGCGATGCTTCTATCGCTAGGAAGGCATGCCACTGACTCTATCTGTACCATGGATTCTTAACTACGGGGTCACGCACTCCGTGGAGAGAGAGGGGGGGGGGTAGGCGAGAGAGACCGTGTCAGGGATTGTGGGAAGACCCAGATAATAGGGTTTGAGAACTTAAGCATTTTTTAATCGTGGAGAGTGCGGGAAATTTATTTGGAAATCGAGATTGGGGTGCGGTTGAGGGAGTTGCCCGGCCTAGGGCGGGACTTTCTTCTGTATATTGTGGTGACTTTTTCGGCCAAGTGCTGTATTATTTCGTTGGGTCGCCTCTGGTGGCACTACTTAAAGGTTAAGAACCCCTTATCCATAACAAACTAAGATTCACATCAATTATTGTATTGTCTGTAAATGGACGGTTAAAACCTACCACGGCTCTGTATATGGACGGTTAAAACCTACCACGGCTCTGTATATAGACGGTTAAAACCTACCATGGCTCTGTATATGGACAGTTAAAACCTACCATGGCTCTGTATATGGACAGTTAAAACATACCACGGCTCTGTATATGGACAGTTAAAACCTACCACGGCTCTGTATATGGATAGTTAAAACCTTGCACGGCTCTGTATATGGACAGTTAAAACCTACCACGGCTCTGTATATGGACAGTTAAAACCTTCCACGGCTCTGTAAATGGACAGTTAAAACCTACCATGGCTCTGTATATGGACAGTTAAAACCTACCATGGCTCTGTATATGGACAGTTAAAACCTACCACGGCTCTGTATATGGACAGTTAAAACCTACCACGGCTCTGTATATGGATAGTTAAAACCTTGCACGGCTCTGTATATGGACAGTTAAAACCTACCACGGCCCTGTATATGGTCAGTCAAAACCTACCACGGTTCTGTATATGGACAGTTAAAACCTACCACGGCTCTGTATATGGACAGTTAAAACCTACCACGGCTCTGTAAATGGACCGTTAAAACCTACCACGGCTCTGTATATGGACGGTTAAAACCTACCACGGCTCTGTATATGGACGGTTAAAACCTACCACGGCTCTGTATATGGACGGTTAAAACCTGTCACGGCCTTGTATATGGACGGTTAACAATGTGATCATGGCTCTGTATATGGACGGTTGACACCTACCATGGCTCTGTATATTGACGGTTAACAATGTGATCATGGCTCTGTATATGGTCAGTTTAAACCTACCACGGCTCTGTATATGGAGTAAACCTCATTTTGTTTAACCCCAGTGTTGTGTTCTTTTAAGTTTTCTCTTTCGTCCTGTTCCTTGATTCGTAAGAGGTAAACACAAACTTAACCGGTTTAACCTGTGTATACATTGGTTGAACCGAGCTACACGTCGTTAATTCAATGATTCTGTGTGGTGGGGGTGATGTATTGTTTTCTTGTAGCGGATAATTAAAAGATTGCAACCTCTTTTTACACTGCACATCTTCTATGTTACTGTCTCAATTGTTAGATGCCAATATGTTTCTTTCTCTCTCTTTAAAAAAAGTCCTTGATCTCAGAACATCAAGTTATCACGTTTAAAAAAAAAAAGTATACTCATATATAATTTGTTTAAAAAAATTGGGACGATTTCATTTTTTAACAATTTAGAAGCAACTCATACAAAGCATTCACTGTCAAAAAAATGATAAATATGAGGTAAAGATAGTTGCATTCACTTCATCCAAGTTGGTTGTGCCTAGTCTGTCCCTGGGTAGTGTGGAATATTTTCACGTACGGATCAGGAGTAGCACACCCACCTATTTGGTACACTGCCGCTTATCAGCCCCCTGGCTCCTCCACCCCACGCCTCCTCCCTCCTCGCGTCTGCTTGCCTGCTAGTTTTCCTGATAGCAGTCTGGAACCAGGCCCGGTGACGATTTAGTGTTTGTTCACCCGTTTCTTAGACTATATTTAGTTCTGGAGATTAACTCTTTTAAAAAAAAAGAAGAAGGTTGTGTACTTTACAAAAAAAAAAAAAAAAAAAAAAAAAAATTAAAACCCCCCCCCCCCCCCCCAAAAAAAAAATCAACTGGGGGTTTGGGTGGAAAAAAACCCCGGGGGGGGGGGGGGGGGGGGGGAGAGGAGGGGGTAGTTGCCAACACCTTTCATTATATTCGAATCATCGAGAATGGTATTTTCTATGATTGAAGTTTCTCTGAGGGTAGTCCTTCGATCACGGTCTAAATTATGCCGTCATGTTGTCCAGCTAAAGACGCTGTGGCCAACCAATATCACCCGACCTCGTCACACAGCCAAATGTACGCCCCTGCCTCGTGCTCTACATTTGCTTTAGTTTTTTTTTTTTTTTTTTTTTTTTTTTTATTTTTATTTTTAAAAATTTTATTTTTATTGTTTTTTTTTTTTTTTATCGCTGGAAACACAAGCTTCAACACCGCCACAGCCACCGCGGGGATATGCATTCATGCTACTGTTTTAGATTCGCTGTTACCTTTTATTTAACGTAAAAAAAAAAAAAAAATGAGAAAAAAAACAACACGAGAACCACGCGTTGTATGTCTAGGTTATTATGGGATCTGAGTTTGGACGTGTAGAAGGTAATTGTGCTACTCCCTCCAACCTGGCGGTTTCTCTCCTTCTGTCCATCTTCGCGGAGATAAACGTGTGTTGCGTGCAGCCATCATTCCAGCACCTGGAGTAACAATCAAGCCTGGGACAAGCAGGGAGGATCACGGGTGGTAGTTTTTATTATCGCAGCTTTTCAAAGATGCCACCAAGATCACGGCCAACGTAAAGATGAAATTGAAGGAGAGGTGAAGAAAAAAAAAATCTTTATTAAAAAAACAAAACAAAAAAACACAAAAAAGAACAGTTTAAACAGTTGCCTTTGTCCTGGTTCAGTTTTTGTTTTTTCCCTCGGCACATCTTTGTACACAGCTTGCGTTCTGTGCTCGTCCCTGTACGTCTGTACCACAACGTGAGGATCATGAGGGCCAGAAGTCGGATTGGTACAGTAGGGTACACCGAGCTAACGATCTGTCGTTACAGTTCGCTCCAACAACATTCAGTGTTCGTACAAGAGAGGATCTCTTGTTGATACAGCATCCACATGTGTTGGTTAGTCTATGACCTGAATACGTTACCACTGAAGCTAAATTCTTTCAAGTTACTTCAACTCCGTTTCGTGTGCTTAAAGTTATATTCAACCGGTGTTCGGTGAATTTACACGATTGGCTTTTTTCCTTTCAAAATTCAGTTCGGGAAGTCGGGTTATGTGTCTTTAAGTGGTTTTATTATTTTTCATTGGGTCCTGTGAAGTGTCGACATCTATTATGGGAATATTCGACGACATGGAAAATTTCATTATTGACCACTTTTCCGTGACCAAGCGACACAATGTCCAACAGACCATCGAAATCACCAACAGTGTTGGTCAACAGAGGTCTCGGGCAGAACAGAACAGCTCAGAGCTACTGTCAAGGTCCGGCCCAGGAAACCACAGGTCCCAGCAGGTCGTGTCTCTGACCCAGGGTCAGGTCGGCAGCGAACCGTTCACTTCAAGGTCTCAGCTCCTCAACGCATCCACCGATCAAATAGCCAGCAGACTGGACCATACGAGAAATGAGGGAGGGTCGACGCCGTCGGAGATCCCAGAGTTGCCGAGATCCCCACCAGTGGACCGGGCGGTGGTCCCGTCGTCTCCGTTCAGAGAAAGGGTGTCGTGGAGCGAACGTGCAACCACCCCGGTGGGTTTTTCAGACTTGCACCGAAGTCCCCAGCTGGAGCACATCGGGTTGTCGTCTCCGTACAGGAGTCGCCAAAGAGCCTCTTGGATTGAGCAATCCAACTTGTCCGGCAGCTCAACGGAACAAAAACGATCATTTTCTTTCGAGCACGTTTCCAGTTCCCCTGGCCTGAGGCGCGCTCACAGGACACTAAGTGCCTCGGAACACCAGAGAACTCCGCAGTCTGAACACATGCCTTTGAATTCACCGTTCAGAGCAGAAAGGACCACCCCACAGTCGGAAAATTTGCCCCCTAATTCCCCTTTCAGAACAGAGCGTCAGCGGGCTACGCCTCTGTCTGAACAGGTCCCTGCCGGTTCCCCCTTTCGGTGCGAGTGTATGGCCACTCAGATGGACAACGCGAAGAATGCAGCTATTAGTGGTGAGATACAGTGCATGAAGCAGCCCGCCCAGTCTCCGAAGGCAGCTCAAAACCAACCACAGATCAAACACAGCATCGACATCTCTGTGGCCACCTTCTCCAAGCCGAAACTTGTTCGCCTGCGCTCAGAGCCATGCTCCACGAGCCTCTCCATGGACTTTCCACCCCGGGGCCATCCCCAAGAGGGGCGCGGTATCAGGCGGAGACGTGAAGAGCTCAAGAGGTCCCAGTCTTTCGAGGCGAGTTCGCCTACGTGCCAGGAGGCCTTGTGGACTGGCATTAATGTGCCCAGTCAACTGGTTATCACAAGGCCACAGCTCTCAAGGTCAAGCCTCAATAGAAAACACCTGTCTCTACATCTTGAAGGTATTAATTATTTTAGTGGTTGCATGATCTGATTATTTTTTTTTTATTAAAAAAGTAATTGCAGCAGTAAAGTGCATCAATGAAAATGTTCCCAGAGCATGTTGAAAGTGTTGAAATATAAATTTGAGAAGCCCAGTTTGATCAACCAATCAGCTATTGATCGAACTGTTTTCTTTTTTTTTTTTTCCCCTATTGTTGAACATAGCTAAAAAAACAACCAAACAGCAATCAGTTTTACTACAAATTTCTCAGCAGTAATTTTAGATTTGTAAATATAAATGACAGTACCAGAAAACGGTAGCTTATAGGAGGTCATATTGAGTGGCAACTGTTGAATATTCAATACCACAGTTCTCCTCTGAAATATCTTTTGGGCCACATCCGTTTCCAAATGTTCCAGCACTACCCCTAATCTCTTGAATCACAACACGAGGCCGTGGTTGTGCAGTCCTGACTCGAGAAATGACGTCATTTTTAGTGGCTCCATTCCTCTAGCACCATAGTTCATTATCACGTGGGAAATTTCTTCAGTACCAAACGTCAACTTTCCAGTCTTTAGAATAAAAAAAAAATAATAGACACATTTATTCTTTATATAAGACCTGCCAGCATTTAGCATCGAATTTTAGAGCGTTAGTTATTGACGATGATTACAAAACACATGCTGGGCGTAACTTTCATTAAGACATTTTTACCCTGCTTTGTGTTACACATACTTTGTTTCTTTTGATTGACTTTGGCTTCAACGTGGCAGCCCAGTAGTCGCCTCTTTAAGATGCGCAGTGAGCTCAGCGTTGTCATGTTTACAACACGCGCACCCTCGTTACTACCCATGGGAACAGACAAAAACAATCCATACGTTTAAATCCAGTTTTGACTGAATGTATTTAGTCAAGTATCTCGCTTGGCCGTGACAGTGTATAAGGTTTAATCAAGTGCACGCAAGAGCGGGTTGCTGCGTTTAATCATGTTTCAAGCAGAAAACATGTCCGCGTGTTTCACGGGCAAATTAAGCTGTTCAAAACAATTATCTTAAAATTGTGTTGTGTTTACAACAAAATCCATCTTTTGATGGGAGAATATAAACAGTTTGGGTAATGCTTTTTGCAGTCATGAAGATATGTTACCTACCGAACCCCTTTATACACTTACGAAGGTTATGTAGATGTGTTGTTTGACATACATCTAAACCCAAGCCATTAGGCCCTAAGGTGCATAGATCGTATCGCTCTATTTGCGTTCAACGGTGACTGGCGATGTTTGGTCGTCTCATCCTAGAGACGCGCGCTTAAATTACTTTCACCAATGTTGTGTACGTCTGTAATTAAGAAGTAAAAACCCCAAACAAACTCTCAGAAGAAACCAACAGCCCTCGTCCCACCTGGCATAGTTGTGCACTCAACAGACGTAGTACACACTACTCGCCCTTTATCAGGCCAACCCCCCCCCCCCCCCCACACACACAACTTATTTGACGTACTTGGCAGACGCGAGTTTATGCCAGTCCGATCTGGCTTATCGTCTGTTTCCTCGTGGATAAATAAGCACCAAAAAAAACACAAAAAAAAAACCTTTTGTAAACGGCCTTTTCTTGTGCCGTGGACGGCTGGAGTAAGCAAATCGGGAATAGAGATAACGTCATGGCCTCGTGTAAGATGGACCTTAACGAGGGGATGTAGTGGGGGTGGGGATGGCAAGAATGCTCCACACTGTCTTGCGAGTATTGCAATCTTTTGTCATGCGCATAGAATATCAGCTGGGGGGGGGTGGGTGGTGATTTGCCTTCTCACGACGCATACGTTAATTACAACAAATTGTATGTAGGTAAGTAAACCCTTGGGGGAAGCTGGAGAGAATGGCCTAGGATCGTGTTGCCTGGAGGACACTTGTAGGTTGCCTATGTCCTAGGAATGATCGCAGACGCCGAAGAAGATCGGCTGTTGTTCCTCCGGGACGAAGATGTGAAAGAAGAAGTATCATAAGAAGTTATAGGAATACACGAAGCGTGGTCAATGCAGTGCTTGCACTCTGTATGTATATATGTACAATTAATAAAACTATTTTAACAATCAAGTTTTAAATGGAATAGTTTAAACCGATACTCTACCCCCTCCCTCCTTCTCCATATATACAATATAACATAGCATTACTCCTGCCCTAGGTTCAGTAATGTGACAATACTCCCCCCCCCCCCCACCAATAGGCGCAATAAAAGGACAATGTCCCGTCTCAAAGAATCATTGAATGTGCAGATGATGTTATTAATAATTATTAATAGTACCGCTTCTTTATCCATCCTACTTCTGAAAGCTTGTATTCTTTTATCCATGCTATTCCTGTGTGCACTCCACTGTTTACCTAAAGTTGTCTATATTTGACACATTCCGAAGAATATCCGAGTACGCCACTGTTGCCATTTGCTAAATTAAGCAAATCGCTGAGCCCCGTTGAGTGGATGTGGACCGGTGGTAGGATGTGGACCGGTGGTAGGATGTGGACCGGTGGTAGGATGTGGACCGTTGAGTGGATTTGGACCGTTTAGTGGATCTGGACTACTGGTCATGAGCTTTTGATATCCTGGAGAAAAATGGGGGACGGTGGTGGGTATAACTATTCTAGCCAGTAGACGTTCTGTCCAACCCTTTTGGCCATGTGGGCCATAATTTTGTTCCCGCGCCGGGGGCCGCAAGTGACGTCCCAAAAGAAATATATATATATATATTTACCACGCATTCTTATGTTTTTTTATTTTAAAAAATTACGTTCAAGAATCGCTCCTACTGTCTCTCATAATTTCTCCCTGATTGAATTGCACTAATTACAACCAAAGTATGCATACTGGTTTCTACTCATTGAACGTCTCATACTCCGATATCTGAGTACCAGGTATTTGTCCCCAACGCCACAACAATGCAGGATGGGCACACGCTCACCCATACCTGGCTAGACCACCTGTTTAAATAGCATTGCGCCATAAATGGATCACACTGATCACTGTGGTCATTCACGTGTGTCACCTTGAGTACCCCAGCTCCCAATCTCGCTTACTCTGACCCGAAGATCTTCCTTACATATTATCATCCCACAAAAGGCAGTAGTTAAGTCGCATCGCTCACCTCTCTATTTCATCTAGCTTGTTCCACTTGGTGAGGGCATTTACATTTTTACAATTACCAAATCAAGCTACACATCAAGTTACTTTTGGTTACTAACGACGTTAGTAATTATACCCGATACCCCGCGACGCCTCCCCTGTACAAGCAACAGAAAGAAGGAGAAGGTAGTTTTCTTTGTTTTCTTCTTTCAATTTTATGTCACCCAAGTTTCCAAATGGTTGCTCTGCTCATATGCTTAAGATAAATTACTGCTACCTGTTAAGCCATCCCACTCCTTAGCTTTTGTAGTGTAGGCCTCCCCCTTTTCCGCGTTACAACTTGTTCTGTGTTCTCACGTGATTTCCCAACACTATTAAATCAATGAATGTCGTTTGAACATGTTTTAACCTGAAATGTTTTATTTTTTTTGTTATATAGAGCTTTTTTTACATAATTTTTCTCGTGCGTGCCCTATGATTGACCCCGCATGAGACGCTGCGTTCACATAGGGGTGTGGCTTAGTCCTTTTTATCTATTCGTGTTTATGCCGCCAACCACTAAAAATAATAAATCTGCTCCAAATAGTATTTTGTAGAATGAAAGTGATTGTTCTAGAAATGCCATGTAGCTTATCGAAGGCAGGGCTTAGGCGTTGGTAGACCCACCTATATAAGGGATTGACAGGCATGGACGAGGAGACGGAGATTTAGATAGATTTTATTAACTTTACGTGGCGTGTTTTATTCTTTGTGTATTTGTGTGCTCATATGTGTTTATTTCGCATTATTTATTGGCACATTATTCTAACTGTATTAGTTGTGTACCGGTACAAGATCTACCATACTGTAAGTTGAAGATTGTCATTATATTTTCTTTTATTTTGTAATTACATTAATACTTATTAAATCTTATTAATTGTAACTAGAAACTGTTTTGGGTGTCGTATCTTTAATATTGTTGACTATGGTATCGTCCTTTGTTAGGCACTGTTTACAACGAGACAATTAAAATAGGAGATTAATTTCTCCCAATACAAGTCAGTGCGTAACCTTTTTTTTTACACCCATCATAAAAATGTCTCAAGCCAGTGGGCCACATTTGGCCCCGCGGGCCGAGGGTTGGACAGCACTCTTATAGGGATTGAATGGAGGATATGTTTTGAAAAGTATGGCTTTGATATCTTTCTGATGTCCATGAGAGTGATTTGGTGGATGAAATGTAAGCTGAATATGTCAAGATGAACATGATCACCACCTAAATACAGTTAGCTGGGCCGAAGAAACAGTTTAGAAATTAAAAGCATATTGCATCGGACTATCATTGTTCCATATGGAATCAAATACACTGCCGACTGTTGCAGCACTTTAACCGAAACATATACCATACTTGTAAACTTTAACTTCTTCAACTCCCACTGAGGAAAGCTGGAACATAGTTGTAATTGCAAACAGGTTGATGTGGGTAGAAGAAAGTGAAAGGTTGGGGGGAGGGGAGAAGGGGTGTATGTTTTAACAAGTATTTGAAAAAAGCCACGCTTGAATTCGCGGCTCCAACCATGCACACCTTATGTTTAAACCAGGTTGTAACACCTACATCCAACAAAAAAAAAAAATAGGTAAGGATGAAGTAAGCTGGCACCACCCTGACCTCAGTTTTTAAGATTGGTTTCTGGGAGAAGGTGCGCACCTCCGTCTGTGCAGGAAGGAAAAGGAAAGAAGAAAAAAAAGGCCAACATGGTTTCAGTGACATGGCGCTCATCGGCCTACTGCTATGTAGTTAGATAGCACATGCTAAGTACAAACATGCCGGTGTCATTGTTTTTTTCTTTTCTTCCGCGCTTGATCTTATGCTGTCGTTTGAAAAGGGGCATTTCGTCTTTACAAAAATAAACTGAGACACATTGTTTGGAGACAAACCCTTATACAATGTTTATATATATATATATATATATATATATATAATGTATAGTCCAGACTCGCGTGTAGAACTCAATGACCTCAGCTTTGGTTCAACGTGGAATTGTATCGTAAAACTATCTCTCCTTTGCTTTTATGACTGTCGACACCAATCACATTGTCCCTGTGTTGGCGGGCCGTCGTACATACACGGCTTCTCTTGACCCTCCAACCGCAGAGCGTGAAGATGATAATTATAACATCATCGGTCGTCGGTCCTCTCGAGTGTGCACAAGTGGATACGTTGGCTAGTCTGTGTTTGCTGCGTTTCGGGACGATCTGGGGGGGGGGGCCACAAACATTTGGCTTGAGTGGTGGGAAAGGGGATTATTTGACGTGGACAAAGAGGAAAAGGACAGAGTGGTGGGAAAGGGGATTATTTGACGTGGACAAAGATGAAAAGGACATTGTCTAGAAATAGATTTGAGCATGACGTGCTGGGATATCCTCTTGTTTACTGTCGTCGTAGTCTTAACTTGTCATACTGTGAGTAAATTGTTAAAAACAACCTATTTTCCGTTTAATAAAAAAAAAAATTGTGTCATAGGTTTTCTATTATTAGTACATGACCAGAGCTCCGGTATTGCCCAGTTTCTGGTCCACGGGAGTAAGTAAAATGACTTTATACTAGTTTAAACAGTTATTATGTGCCGCAGAGGCGGACTGACGAGACGACACAACAGAACTATAATTGCACTTCTATCGAGCTTGAGGTGGAGATTTGTATTTTTTTTATTGAAAGTTTACTTGAAAGATATGCATGAGCACACTAATACACTTGTACGATATCCTCACACAATACACCTTAGGCATTCGATTTCTACATTTCTCCCCTTTGCTGTTGAGAACTGGTCAGGAATTATATAAAATGCGGCGTTTTCACGCTCTCTATTTCTAAACTTGATAAAGCAAGATTCTTCATTCTGTCTTAAATCCGCGCAGGCTTCAAATACGAACGAGTCAGTTTTAAAGTATTAGAAAAACGCCTCACGGTAATCTGTATATATCGACAACAAGCAATGACCAATAGAATTTGGATAGCTGCGCGAAGACACTGCTGACTGTACAGAATGCGCATACAATACAGAAGTACATGCATATATGAATACTGGAGTGTTGCCAGTGCAACCATGTGGATTACTGTCTGCTGCTGCTTCTTGTACAGCCCCCCCCCCCCCCCCCCCCCCCCACCCACAAAACACCGTGTAACCAAATTAAAGTGTGAAAGGACATCATAGTGGGCAGATAAATGTGCGGCAATTTAGCTTATGAAATATGCGCGTAAAGTAACTTGTTAACAAAATAAAACGCAATTTCGTTAGAGTACAAACGCTATTTGTCCGGCTCGTGGATTTTGCACCCACCCCCCTTTAAGTGGCGCCCTCGATACGTATCGTCTCTCGGCACACCCTCGGTACGCCTCTGCGGGGAAGCGTAACACAGGTCCAACTTATTGTCTATGCACTTCCTAATTCAGATCACTCTATAAGCACGACTGATTCCTTAACTTGTGTGGTCTTCTCTTGTTCCCAGTAAGCGATTGCTCGTCCGAGTAACAATGTAAGTTTTAGTTTCCCCCGTGCACATAAAAACAGCCGAAGGGATAAATAAGAAAAGAATCTGTGTGCCAAGCGTGTGAAAAAAGAAAGTGATTTTTCTATGTGGGTGGTCCGAACCATTTTGTGTGGCCCTTCTTGACTTTGAAATTATATTGAAATGGTCGTATTATACAAACATACAAACATACTGGTGTCCTTGTACAAATAAGACCAACAAAAAAATAGAACCCGCAGTTACACATATATTGACGGATTCCCAAATTCGTTTCGTTCGTTTATTGTAATGAAACACACCCCCATTTCAATGCAATCGACTTTGTTCACGTATAAAAGTTTTTTAAATATGTTAGGGTGATATATGCATGTATAATTACCGGTAATTATAATTTTTTTTTTTTACTTTGTGTGTGTGTATACTATTGTAATTTATTTCGATGCCATCAATTTGAAAAATGCATTAATGGTAAGAGTTTTGTAGCAAAAATAATTCAACCATGCAAGTGAGACGCAGCAAACGTATGAATTTATCCCTACGTCCACAGAAACTTGGCTTTTTTTTGTGTATGTTAGTAATTGTTCTCAGCCTTCATTTGTACGATCTTCTTTGTGTCGACATTTTATTTGTATGATAATATCGATGTTTCTTGTGTTGACATTTTAATTGTATGATAGTATCGATATTCTTTGTGTCGACATTTTATTTGTATGATAGTATCGATGTTTCTTTGTGTCGACATTTTATTTGTATGATAGTATCGATGTTTCTTGTGTCGACATTTTATTTGTATGATAGTATCGATGTTTCTTTGTGTCGACATTTTATTTGTATGATAATATCGATGTTTCTTGTGTCGACATTTTATTTGTATGATAGTATCGATGTTTCTTGTGTCGACATTTTATTTGTATGATAGTATCGATGTTTCTTGTGTCGACATTTTATTTGTATGATAGTATCGATGTTTCTTGTGTCGACATTTTATTTGTATGATAGTATCGATGTTTCTTGTGTCGACATTTTATTTGTATGATAGTATCGATGTTTCTTGTGTCGAGATTTTATTTGTATGATAGTATCGATGTTTCTTGTGTCGACATTTTATTTGTATGATAGTATCGATGTTTCTTGTGTCGACATTTTATTTGTATGATAGTATCGATGTTTCTTGTGTCGACATTTTATTTGTATGATAGTATCGATGTTTCTTTGTGTCGACATTTTATTTGTATGATAGTATCGATCTTCTTTGTGTCGACATTTTATTTGTATGATAGTATCGATCTTCTTTGTGTCGACATTTTATTTGTATGATAGTATCGATCTTCTTTGTGTCGACATTTTATTTGTATGATAGTATCGATCTTCTTTGTGTCGACATTTTATTTGTATGATAGTATCGATCTTCTTTGTGTCGACATTTTATTTGTATGATAGTATCGATCTTCTTTGTGTCGACATTTTATTTGTATGATAGTATCGATCTTCTTTGTGTCGACATTTTATTTGTATGACATTACTTGTCTAAACCGCACCTGTATAACTCTGCACCTGTCTCCTCAGGCGTGACGGGAGATTTAGGCTCAGCCCGAGGGGACGCACTGCTCCAGTTCCACGACACCCACGGTGACAACATTGAGCTGCTCAACAACAAGACACGGGCACGCCGCTACGAGAGCTTCTGTAAAGGGATCTGCTTCAGCAACCGGCCGATAGCTATTTGTGAACGAGTAAGTCGGATGTGCAGGTGGGGGGGGGGGTGACTTGTATCTGCGAGAATGGGATCTAGAGGGTGGCATGATCCCTAGACGGTGCAACGTGACTTGATAAGTGGAATGGGACATAGAAGATAGGATTTGACCCAGAAACTAGATCCAGTTGGGGGAACACAATAGTTAAGTTGGGACACCCAAAATATTGATCCTATCTCTTTTCTCCGTTATTCATCGGTGGATTTGGTTTCTTGTGTGTTTGGGGGAAGGGTGGGGGGGGGGGGCTACTGGAGACCCCCACTTATTTTTCGTAATTCAAATTTTCTCTTAAATGTATTTTGCTTATGGTGGTTCCTGCTAATTCTTTGAAACTGGCCCTCCTCAAAAGCCACATGTTTTATATTAATAGTAACGAGTCGAAAAAGGGCTGTCACGCAGCGAAGCGTCATGCGTGACGGTTGAACTCCGGAAAGTAGTTTGATTCTTTTTTCTTTGGGGGAGGCGACTATTATATTAATTAAGATAGAGCCATGGGTATGGAGTAGGGCTGTCTGTAGGACTATTGTTTAAAGGCCGACATTTAGGTAGGACTGTCTGTCGGCCTAGTGTTTAGAGGCCAGCAGGTAGGGCGTAGGACTGTCTGTAGGCCCATTATTTAAAGTTTAAAGGCCGACATATATTATAGAAAACGAGAGCGTAACTCTTTATTTTTGTAACACTTGGACACATCATTGTTTAATGAGCC
>CAXITT010000206.1:334125-395042 GCA_964033795.1 Lymnaea stagnalis
AGAAGGGCGGAGTGGCTGGACAGAAGGGCGGGGTGGCTGGATAGAAGGGCGGGGTAGCTGGATAGAAGGGCGGGTGGTTGGTTAGAAGGGCGGGGTGGCTGGTTAGAAGGACGGGGTGGCTGGATAGAAGGGTGGAGTGGCTGGACAGAAGGACGGGGTGGCTGGATAGAAGGACGGGGTGGCTGGATAGAAGGAAGAGGTGGCGTAAGACATGTAGGATATCTGGACATAGGGTATTGCCATTGTATTGGATGTACAAGGGCGGTGCAAGGCAGGATTGAAGGACGGGGTGGGCGTAAGTATGGAGGATATCTAGAAATATTGTGTTCAATAGAATGTGAAGGGAATGTGAATAGGTGTTGGTTATGGTTTTGGTTTTGGATGAATTTAATATGGCCCCCGGCCATCAAAGTAAACTTGACGTTGATCTCACTATAGTTGACGATCAACTGACTATAACTGACCATAATTTATCATGAACTCACTATAGTTGACCATCAACTGATTATAACTTACCATAATTGATCACGAACTCACTATAGTTGACCATCAACTGACTATAACTGACTATAATTGATCATGAACTCACTATAGTTGACCATCAACTGATTATAACTTACCATAATTGATCACGAACTCACTATAGTTGACCATCAACTGACTATAACTGACCTTAATTGATCATGAACTCACTATAGTTGACCATCAACTGATTATAACTTACCATAATTGATCATGAACTCACTATAGTTGACCATCAACTGATTATAACTTACCATAATTGATCACGAACTCACTATAGTTGACCATCAACTGACTATAACTGACCTTAATTGATCATGAACTCACTATAGTTGACCATCAACTGATTATAACTTACCATAATTGATCACGAACTCACTATAGTTAACCATCAACTGACTATAACTGACCTTAATTGATCACGAACTCACTATAGTTGACCATCAACTGATTATAACTTACCATAATTGATCACGAACTCACTATAGTTGACCATCAACTGACTATAACTGACCTTAATTGATCATGAACTCACTATAGTTGACCATCAACTGATTATAACTTACCATAATTGATCACGAACTCACTATAGTTGACCATCAACTGACTATAACTGACCTTAATTGATCATGAACTCACTATAGTTGACCATCAACTGATTATAACTTACCATAATTGATCACGAGCTCACTATAGTTGACCATCAACTGACTATAACTGACCTTAATTGATCACGAACTCACTATAGTTGACCATCAACTGATTATAACTGACCATAATTGATCATGAACTCACTATAGTTGACCATCAACTGACTATAACTGACCTTAATTGATCATGAACTCACTATAGTTGACCATCAACTGACTATAACTGACCTTAATTGATCACGAACTCACTGTAGTTGACCATCAACTGACTATAACTGACCTTAATTGATCATGAACTCACTATAGTTGACCATCAACTGACTATAACTGACCTTAATTGATCATGAACTCACTATAGTTGACCATCAACTGACTATAACTGACCTTAATTGATCATGAACTCACTATAGTTGACCATCAACTGACTATAACTGACCTTAATTGATCATGAACTCACTACAGCAAATCATAAACGACCATGATGACCTGAATAGCGGATTTTTTTTATTTTTAAAATGTCTTAACGAGGATCAACTAGAAGATGACGTATGTTTAACAAGTAACTGCAAATAAGTTGAACGCATTTAAATGCCTATCATACTTATCATACTACTTTAACTCATCTAGCAATTTAAACAAAAATGTAATTAGCTGATACTCTCAGTTTGGAGACGAACACACCATGAACCAGGGGGAAACAGAACACCGACATGCAGTTAGTTACGAGATGTCAGTCTTTGTGTGCGCGACTGTGCGACATTTGAAACATCCTTCTTTACCACTTACCATTAACGGGGACAAAACGATTGTACTGCATCAGGCATTTGACGCATATGGTGTGGTCATACGATTGTACTGCATCAGGAATTTGACGCATATGGTGTGTACATGGTTTAAGTTTAACTTCCTGATGTGTCGAAAATCTAAATGACTTGTGACTTGGTCCAAAAAAAAAACAAAAAAAAACAACAACATTCAAACGGATCCGACAGAGTGGCTCTAACAGGATACACATGGACTTTTTTTCCGCTCATCTTTTTCAAAAATTAAGTCCTAAGTTAACTTAGGGACACGTTTACTTCTTTATCTCCAACTAGCGGAGACCATGGGTCACCACTTTGGTAGTATGTCCCGCCAAATTTCACCGTTCTGATTTTAAAGTTATATAATCTCGACATATCTTTTAATTTCTTAGCAAAACTTTATTTGTACGTGTGTGCGTTTGGGGGGGGGGGGGGTATAGAAANACAGGTGGTGACATCATTCAGTTGAACCGGTGACAGGTGGGGGGGGGGTGGGGAGTCGACAACAAGGGGGAGGGGAGAGTAGCAGCCATTTGTGAGGGGTCTGTGGTGAGAGTACAATTTGTCTTTTCCGAAATAGAATTTTACCGTGACGATCTTTAGATGAAGTCACTGTTCCAAATGAAAAACAAAAAACTGTTGTTTTTTTTAAAAATAATGGATAAACAAAATGGAGATAGATATAGAAACAAGGTTTCATTAAATGGCAATCAACTCTTGTCTCCATTGCCCAGCAGTGGAGTATTCCACCAATATACTAATGGCTTGCAATGAATTATATTTTTTTTAAACAAGAAAACCATTACATACACTCAGAATTTCAAACGGACACCCAATGTTCAAACAATGTGCAAACATTGATAATTAAATATATTGTGTGATGAATTTATAGGTCTTGAATATTTCTACAAATTAACTCATGTCATGCTACCCCTCCACCTAAACCCTCCACCTAAACTCTGCTTGAATTTGTATCTTTCTCACAGAGATTGAGCCCCCGGCCAATGCAGCCCAGTTCGATGCAAGTCCACAGCCTTCTGAGGTTGATCTCTTCTCTTTCTCTAACTTGTCCATCAATGAATCCCAGCCGCATTCACCCACGCCGAGCTCACCGCTGCCCGGTGTCCACTGGCACGCCGGCATCACCCTGATTCCTCTGCATCTTCACATGCTGCAAGGGAAGAACATCAGAGTCAGCAGCGACAGGACGATAGCGGTCAGACTCAGGGAAGAGTACTGCAATGCCTTTGTGTTTACAGCCCGACCCATTCGATGTGGAGAAACTATAGTCATACAGGTGATAACTCCTTCATATCAGGCTGTGGGCTGACAAGCACAGTTAAAATATTTATTTATTGCTACAGCATGTAGAATACACCTCACATCAATCTCAGCAGTTTGTGGCTGCACTCAAGAAACTGAGGCAAAGTTAACTGAGACTTGTTAGAAGGTCAAATCTTTCACAGTAAATACTTATGCTATTGTATTACAGGAAGAATTTTAACTGTCCCTATATCTAAAACAAGTTTAAAATTATAGCAAAAGCATATTTTTTTCATTGAGATAAGCATTGCTTTACAAGACTGAGTTGAATAAATTACATTATCAATGCTAGGGAAATGTGTAGTCATTGAAATGTGTGTAACTGCAAATAAATCTGTAGGGACAGAATTTTTATTTTATGACCCTTTTCTCAAGAGTTAGTTTGTCCTGATTTGTAGAAATGGTCTATGCCTTTTAATATGTTGGAATATTTCCTTAGCAATCCCAGTTCATAGTTTTTGTATGACAGGTATCAGAATTGTGAATTTACACCAGATTCAAGAGAAATGCCAACCTTGTAGCACTTGATTCTCAAATGTTTATCTGGATGTAACTTGAGATTTCTGTCACGACAGGTCCTGAGTATAGACAGATCCTACATTGGTGGCCTAGGGTTTGGTCTGACTGCCTGTGATCCCACAAAAGTTGATCCCAACAGCCTGCCCGATGACTCGGACCTGCTCCTGGACCGCCTCGAGTACTGGGTGGTCAACAAAGATGTCTGCAGAAATCCAGAAGTTGGGGATGAGCTAAGCTTCTACCTTACTGAATCTGGTCAGTTTTTTTTTTTTCCGTAATATATTGCTTGGTCACGGCTCCATCACGTTGAGCAGGACGCTTTATTTTCCGGCATTTTTGCTGTTTGCTCAAGGCTAACAAAAATGTTTGATTGCATTCATTGATTATGTCAGATGATTTAATTGTCCAAATTTCAACACAACTTAAAGACATTGATACGAACAGAACAAACCAAAACATATACGAGTTTGAAACATGTTCTTTCATAGAAAGCTTTCAAAGCTGTTGACCTCTCAAAATTGAATGATATATTGAACATTGATCTCACTGACCCTTGTGTTTAAGTTTAAGAAAACTAAATAAAACCCCAAAAATCAAAATCTGTTCAAATTGTGCATAACCAGGTCCATCAGACTTTGTGTTTAATCAAAGTTCTTTATTGTGCATAACCAGGTCCATCAGACTTTGTGTTTAATCAAAGTTCTTTTCTGAAGGTGTTTGGGGGGGAAAGGAGGGTAAAGGGGTTAAAATATTTACAACCTTAATTATGTTGTACATTTTTCTTTTCCCGTTGTTTCAGGTGAAGTCAAATATGCACGCAACAACCAGGCCCCTGTCACACTAATGCATGTGGATCGCACACTGCCGCTATGGGCTTTCTTTGATGTCTATGGGAACATACAGAAAATAAAAATCATTGGTAAAAACTG
Source organism: Lymnaea stagnalis (assembly GCA_964033795.1). Classification (NCBI taxonomy): domain Eukaryota; kingdom Metazoa; phylum Mollusca; class Gastropoda; family Lymnaeidae; genus Lymnaea; species Lymnaea stagnalis. The sequence continues at coordinate 338,872 of CAXITT010000206.1, forward strand.
CCACCATAACTTTAACATTTTTAATGCTGTGTTCCAAGTAAAATTATTAATATGTCCATAAAAAGCATTTTGTCTTCCCCCCTCCCCCCACTTTTTTTTTTCAGTCACTGAATTGGTTCTCTCTTGTTTCTTCTTCAACGGTTAAAAATAAAATAAATTTACTTTGTTTGATGGACGTTGATAAGAGACATTGAAATTTACCCCCCCCCCCTTCCTCACATGCTCACCCCCAACACTGTGTGTATCATGTGGGTAACAGTGCACTTTTCTAATATTTATACTTTAATTCCAATTGTAATGATTCACTTTATAGGCAAATCAGTCACTGAATTGGTTCTCTCTTGTTTCTTCTTCAACGGTTAAAAATAAAATAAATTTTCTTTGTTTGATGGACGTTGATAAGAGACATTGAAATTTTCCCCCCCCCCCTTCCTCACATGCTCACCCCCAACACTGTGTGTATCATGTGGGTAACAGTGCACTTTTCTAATATTTATACTTTAATTCCAATTGTAATGATTCACTTTATAGGCAAACAGTTATGTCATGAAACAGAGGTTATTGTGATTGAAAAATAGGTACTGATTTTGTTGATTTAAATTGGAGGGGTTGCCAATACAAAGCTAGCTCCCAATAAGAAATTATCTGAAATGAGAGAGAAAAAAACAAAAAAACAAATCAAGGTAGATCATTCATTTTATCATTAAGAAACCCGCAGATTTTAGCTATATATTTTATAAACAAACAACATTTTTACATGTTCGCATCCCCAAAAATGCATATTTGTGATCACACTGTGGAACTTTTCTCAACATCCGAGTTAGGGACCACTAAACAATCATTGTTCATTGTTTTTACACTACAGCCAACTCTCATCCATTTTCAGCGGAATTTATCAACTTCTCATCATTTATATTTTTTTGTTGAATTTGGAACAACCGTATTGTATAGGAGGCAGCTGTGTATTAGGCTGTAAGCTGCAACACCCCCCCCCCCCCCCCCCCTTTTTTTTAATACAAATTTTTTAAGAAAATTTTTTTTAGATTACCTGCCCATAAGACACGCCCCCATATTCTAGGCATACTTTGAGGGGAATAAACTGCACACTATCCACAAATACAGTATATTGATGCTTATATTCAAAACTCAAATATCTAACCACACAATTAGTTATTTCAAATGAACAAAAATAAACTTGTATTTATTGCCAGCGCATTTGTAAAGACTCTGTTGTTTATTTATTCTTCCTTGCAATAATTTTTTTTAATCAACACACCCCCCCCCCACCCCCACCCCCACCCCTGGTAAATATATATTGATGCTTATATTCAAAACTCACATATCTAACCACCCAATTAGTTATTTCAAATGAACAAAAATAAACTTGTATTTATTGCCAGCGCATTTTTAAAGACTCTGTTGTTTATTTATTCTTCCTTGCAATAATTTTTTTTAATCAACACACCCCCCCCCCACCCCCACCCCCACCCCTGGTAAATTTTGCTTAGTTCCTAAAGTAATGGCTTAGCAACAAAGAACTAATGTGCACTATTAGTTAGTAAAGCTCTATTAAATTCTACTTTGTGTTTGATTTACAGGCACCACAACAACACCTATCCAAGGTCGCCTGCCCCGATCTCAGTCTCTGACCAACTACAACTCTAACATCACACCAGCTAATGGTGCGACGTTCAATGACTTTGGTGATGCGGCGCACTCCAACGCCGGCCTTATAGTGGCCATGCCCCCGGCCATCAGCGTTCCCGGGCCCATGTCCCTACCAGCCAACATGTTTCGCAGCAACAGCGTGCCGGTGTCCTATCTATCGTCATCGGCCCAGCAGGAGGCAGGGGATGGGTTCCCGATGCCCCACCACACGTCTCTGCCGGCCACGCCGCTGTCGCCCACAACCAACCCCCAGGTGGAGGATGGTGCCAGCGACTGCAAAGTCTGCTGGGAGCAGACCATCAACTGTGTCCTGTACACCTGCGGGCACATGTGCCTGTGCTACAACTGTGCCACCACTATACGCGGGGAGAAGGGCCTGTGCCCTATTTGTCGGCAAGCCATTGTGGATGTGATTAAAATTTACCGTTCTTAGCAGCACGACCTAACTACCAGCCAATTTTGTTTTGTTTACTTTAGACGGAACAACACATGTGATCAGACAGACTTTTCTTGATAGAGTGCACATATTTCTTTATGCCAAATTGACGTCAATCCAATGAGATAAAAATAAGCGTAATGAACTGGGTTTTTATTTGCTTCTACGTATATGAACGATTTCTGCTTGGTGAAAGGATTCATTGTGTTTTTGATGCCAGGCTAGAGATCAATGAATGAGGTTATTAATTTATCAAACTTGATACACTTTTTACCCGGATACATGACAAGTAAATAAGGATAATAGCCTTATAATGCAGGGACTAGGCCCTCTTGAATTTGGATACAACCTTATTCTAAAGTAATGACTGTTGGCTCGGGGATGAATCGTTTTTGTGTAAATTGAACCCTTTTCACCTGCTGGGATGAGGATTCGGAAAGACAAAGATATGAATGCAACTGTTTATTCTAGACAAGTATCATCACCTCGGCCTTAGATGTGTACGAAATTCATCTTTTTTTTAAATTTTATTTTTGGCTTTTTACTCTTAGAACAGAAAATGAATCACAAATTCACTGTCTGGAAACATTGAGCATGTGTGTTACAATCACTTGTTACAATCACTTGTTACCAATCACTTGTTACAATCACTTGTTACTATTTCAGATCAGATGTTGAAATGATGGTTACTATTTCAGATCAGATGTTGAAATGGTGGTTACTATTTCAGATCAGATGTTGAAATGGTGGTTGTCATGGTTGCAATAAGATAACTGTATGAAAGGTTGATGGGTTAACAGTTTCAAAATACATGATGTAATTAATCCCTAGCTCAAATAATATAAAATAAATAAAGTTTAATTACTTAATAATTTTCTGGAAGCTAATTTTAAGTTAGTTTTGGACCAAGTTTATGTTTCTAAAGTTTTAAAGTTAGTATTTGACGAAGTTAACAATGCCAAAATTGTTAGTTTCCTCACAATGACAAAAAAGAAGAAAAAAATAAATTATTGAATAACTGTCTCATTTGTAATTATTTGAAACAAATGAAATCAATGCTTCCAGAGCTAGGTTTTGGGAGTTGGTCTGTTTTATGACCCTTTATAAAAATAAATTATTCTTAAAATAACTGAATGTTGCACAATAAGTTATAATATTTTTATAATTAAAATATTTAAAGATTGTAAGCTATTTCTGGTCATGACAAGTAGATTCAAAAAGTGAGCTTTTTCAGGTCATGACAAGTAGATTTAAAGTTTCTTACTAAAAATAGAAAAAACAGTCACCCTTGAAATAGTAAAAAAAATTGAGTTGTCTTCAGCCTCTATTGCTTGTAGATTATATGTTAGAGTTGTCTTTAATCACCAATAATTCTCCCAGCTGAAGGTTTGCCCCAAGGTATGTGCCAACAGCATCCTGTTGATGATATTTAATCTGAACTGCATATTCTATCATAAAATGGACTGGCCCACTGTACAAAACTACAGAGAGGGAATGACAATACACCCTAGTAAAGTTCATCTTGCGGTCCATCTAAAGTTTTTTTAATATATGTTTTATGTCCATTGTACACAGCTGGTAAATCAGTTCAGTTAATTGGTCTGCATTTCAGTTGCTCCAAAGCTGTGGACCATCCTGTAACCTGATTGTAATTGTAAATATCCCAATGTCAGGACATTTCTTGGAAAACCAATGAAACAAATTATATGGAAATTGGTAGATTTATAAATTAATTAATTTTTTTCCCCCAATGTATTATTATTTTATATTAAATGCGCTTACAATTATGGGCTATGGGATAGTAACGGGGCAGCATCATGTCTCCAGTGGATAGGTCCCCAGTATTTGCGGAAGTTGTACATAGGAGAGCTCTAGACTTTAGCTAAGGATGGTATTGGCTGATAAAGGGATAATAAATGAAGGACTGCCTTCAAGCTGTTAGAATGAAATAGCAGAACAAGGTATGTGGAAGCTTGAAACATAAAGACGGGACAATACAAAAAAGAACGTTTTTATTCCGTTTTAAGAGCCTTACTCAGCAGACAGGGCAAATGAAGAAACAGCAAGAAACAGGAAAGTATTTCAAAAACTAAAGTGTTCGCCATTAAGTCTGCATAGAAAGGCTCTTATCCAAACTGTTCTTCTTTAATTTTCCCGTCTTTATATTTCAAGCGTTCACATACATTGCTGATAATGGGAGTAAACTCTTCTCATTTTAATGAATCTGATAATGAAAACTTTTGCCATGGAGAGGACAAACAGAAAAGACCTGGAGTTAATTTTGTCAGGACCTCAAAGTATAAATTAGTGGTAGTGAAATGCTTCTGTGATGTATCACAAGAAGATGTCAGATATATTTTAGTAACAACTTAAATTAATGTTGTTGCTTTTTTCCCCTTTAAAATAAAGGATGACATGAATTTTAAAAAAATTCTTGATGCAACAGGCCAAGTGTGCTTTAGTTAGGTACAGTGTTTTAGTTATGCTTTATTTATTTTCACCATCTGTAGAGGAAAGTTGAGCAAATGGCTTGCAGCACTAACACAGGTTTATATTTTTTAAAAATAATAATAAATTCATCTTCATATTTTAGTAAGCATTCCAAAACTACATTTGAGTTGCTGGTAGAACCCGATTGGAACTACAACATTGAAGCATCGATATCACACTCTGCTGGCTGATTTGTAAAACCATTTTCATTTTTAACTTTTTACTATTAACTCTAAATATGTGCTGTTGGTGAGCCCACCCATGCCAATCAACAATGTTATCCATGTGGCGTTAAGAAAAAAAAATGTTTACATTATTGATTAACTTTAACTGTTATTAATGTATCAACACAAAATGTTTGCAGCTCAAAAAAAAAATAATTTTGTTTTGATCCCTTCACTGGGTTAGTTTGTACATACATGTTTCCAAGCACTCGAATTGGTCACCTGATCATTATTACTGCTATCCCCCCACCCCCCAAGCTGTCGGTTTAAAAAAAAAAAAAAGGCAATTTTATTTTATCACTCCAATATTCAAGGTAGTCTATTTTGCATTGGTTTTTTGTGTACTTTATTTATAAATTATAAATGCGTATTTATTATATGTTGACAAAATTATGAAAGTATCAAGTCTGTGAAAGTAAATATCAGCATTAATAGACAGTAGTTAAATTAACTGTGTAAATGGCCTCTTTCCTTATAAATTATCTGCTTTTTGATTTCCTGCTTAATGTTCTTTAAACTTTACAAGTAAAATAGAACAAAATAAAGACTAGTCATTGCTTTAAAACCAAAAAAAAAAACTTTTTAAATTTAGTAATAAGACACCATCGTACAAGGATTGGAATAGATCCTCAGTAAAATTTGATCTATGAAAAAAAAAATATATATATATTTTTTTTAAAATTTGTTTCTTATTAAATCAAACTGCTACTGAAATATTCCAGAGGTCAATGTATTTGGTAGGTCCATAATATCCAATGCTAACTGACATTGAGTTTTATGTTTGAAATCATTTTTAAATCAAAACAAATACAGCAATATCAGTCTTTTTTTTTTTTTTTGTTGTTGCTTTCTTGAACTTACTTTACCCTAAAAACTTAATTTTAAATGTCTTGGATATTCTTCCATTATTCAGTTTTACCTTATGTATATATATATTTACGTGCTCATCAACCTTTGTAAATAGAGCCCTTATTCCAAAAATAAATAATTTTGTTCACTTTGTTAAGTAAATATGAAAGAATGGTGTTGTAAGGTCTGTAGAACAATGAGTCCACCAAGTGCCAATGTGACTTTAACTAGGGACGCACCAAATATTCTGTGCAGTGAATTGTTCCATGTTCTGTGCAGTGAATTGTTCCATGTTCTGTGCAGTGAATTGTTCCATGTTCTGTGCAGTGACTTGCTCCATGTTCTGTGCAGTGAATTGTTCCATGTTCTGTGCAGTGTCAAGCTGCTATCAGATAGTTTTTTCATTAACTTAAAAATAAAAAAATAAAATTAAGTCTTAGTTTGAATTCCCCTGTTACTTTTGAGATGAATTGAAGGAAAATTTCAGTGGTAAATAATTAGTACCGGTGGCATTAAATAGCTAAGTTGCATTTTGTAGTACTCTTAATGTTTGAAATTTTAGCTTAAATTTAGTAAATTACTTTATAAAACCACTTGTCAAGAGACTTTCATGTTCTTAATGATAAGCCCAATGTCAATCATATTGATTTGGGGAAACATATGGAGAAAAAAAACGTAAGGTGCATTCCTCATTTGAGGTGATAAGATTGTAAAGCTCATTTCCTACAGAGATGGCTTCACGAGAATGCGAGTCATGTGGTCTCACAGTTGAAGATTACGCTAAGCTGTTCACAAAAGCTGTCATTTCAGCTGAAGTAATAATTTTTAACAAGAACTGACACAATAGTCTATTTCTGTCAGAGTGTGTGGTACTGCTGCAGTTTTAAATCCTCACTGCAGAGGGTTGATGTGTCGTGTGTTGTGTCCATTATTTCATAAAGCCTTGCTGTTGAAAGAAACACAAAAAAATCATTATGCAAATAAACATTTTTTTTTTTTTTTTTTTTTTTTATGGTTTCAGGTGTCCTGTAATGTTTGACCGAACACACTGCTTGATTTAAATTAGTGGTCACTTAGGGTTGATGTGGTGTGTGTTGTGTCCATTATTTCATAAAGCCTTGCTGTTGAAAGAAACACAAAAAAATCATTATGCAAATAAACATTTTTTTTTTTTTTTTTTCTTATTATGGTTTCAGGTGTCCTGTAATGTTTGACCGAACACACTGCTTGATTTAAATTAGTGGTCACTTGTGGTCTGCCGTGTAGCACGGCCAGGTCATGGGTTTTTTTTATGTAAATCTTGGGAGTTAGGCAGGGTCTTGAGCTTTTGTTGTAAATAATTTTTAGATTAAAATAATTTTTTTTTAAATATCTTCTGGGAAAAATTTTTTGAATTTGAGAATGATTTTCTTCTTTGCAATAGGAAGTAATTGTTGTTTCCGACACCCTTCTGTATGATTACACCATGCAAAGCACTTGTTACTCTGAAATGACTTGTCTCCCCTTACCCCTCAACATCTACACTCTACATAGTGTCTATTTTTCATAACAAATTTATGCAGCAATGTCTGCAGTGACCTGTAAGATAACTCTGATAAGCCTTGGTTCTATTTTTGAATTTTTAATTTTGTATATGATGTTGCATTTGGTTATTATTGAGCTGGTTCTCTGATTATTGCCATGTAGCACCAAGTAGCACTCTTTGTCTCTTGTGGCCAAATTTCTGATGAATTCATTGATTTTGTAATACGTGCATCTTCAATAAACAATTTTATGGCTTTCAGGTTAATGGAAAAAGGGGGGGGGGGAATATTGATATTTTTTATGAATGCTCTACATAGTGCAAAATTATCAATTTTTAAAAAAGACTCAGCCTCTAAATCAATGGTGTAGTTACACATATTTTTTTTTAAAATAGCTTCTAAACCAATGTTGTAATTACAAATCTCTTAAAAAGATAGCCGCTAAACCAGTGGTGTATTTACAAATATAAAAAAAAAAATAGCCTTTAAACCTTTGGTGTAATTGCAAATCTTTTTTTAAAAATAGCCTTTAAACCTTTGGTGTAATTGCAAATCTTTTTTTAAAAATAGCCTTTAAACCTTTGGTGTAATTGCAAATCTTTTTTTAAAAATAGCCTTTAAACCTTTGGTGTAATTGCAAATCTTTTTTTAAAAATAGCCTTTAAACCTTTGGTGTAATTGCAAATCTTTTTTTAAAAATAGCCTTTAAACCTTTTTTAAAAAAAAGACAACTTCTAAACCAATTTTGTAAATTATTTGTTCAGAGACTTGATCCAAATTTGACAAGGTTTTGTCAAGTTATTTGAAATGAGGGTCTGTGACCAGAAACAGTTTGAGTTGTTGACTCTGTGAGTACTTGCACTGTCATGGGTGAAAAGTGTTCAGTGCATTGTCTTAAGGATATCCAAATGCTTTGTTTTAGGTGCCTTGCCAGTGGTTCTCATGTCAAAATATTTAGTTATCTTTGTTTGAACAAATAGTTGCCTTAGCTGTTTACTAGGAGATGTTCTTTTTTTTTGGTCACAGGTTTTTTAATAGAAAGCCTTGTCACTTCTTCTGCTGCATGCATCACATATATTTTTTTACATGTTTTGATTTTGAACAGCACATGTTGTTTCTTTACAATGTAACATAATTTTAGGAAACAGGCGAGAGTCTTAGAATAAGGATTTAATTGGCCTGTTAGCGTAGGGGAAAACATGCATGTAAAAATTAAAGGGCCATAACTGAAAAGGTAACAAGGGAGAGTAAATATTTCCTATTGTTTTATTTTGGGAGATTAGAAATTTTTCTTTGCATTTCTCCTAAGTAAAATGAAAATAATTTGAAGTTTATAAATTTGTGACGATGAGAAATGACGACAATGAGAAATGACGTTGTTTTGAACAGTTTGTCAATTACATACATAGACTTTAACTTCCAGCCATCAAATTGCATTCTAAGTCAAACCATCGCATACAAGGGGGCACGCAGGATGCAAATCAACTTGCAGTGTTTACACATTGCCTAAAGGCAACCCTGGCTTTTGTTTCATAGTTTAGTTTGCGATGTATTCAGATGTGGTGAATGAATCGTTTGTTTCTTGATTCCCTACAACTCTCTGTTGGTACATGGTCCAAAATGATAAGCCGCTGACGTCTGCTACCACTGGTTACCATGACTACCGTGGGCATAGGCCCGCAGCTTTTGTCACTGGAGGACTGTTGTACAGAATTTCAAAATAAAACACATTATAAAGGTACACTTTTTTGTGTTCTTTGTTACATGAGTCTTGTGCAATGAGTCTTGTTTCCATGAGTCCCGTGTTGGTAAATGTCTGTTTGCCAGGTTTAATTGGTGCATGGTGTAACAGCATTGCTTGGGTTGATCGCAACATCAAGTTTTTCTGTACTATTTTTTTCAAAGCTTTAGTGATTTTTTAAAATTTTTACTGTTAATGAAGCTGGGGAAAAAAAACAACTAATGCTAACCTCAGTACGATGTGTCTTTGGACCAATAGCAAAATCCAGAAAACAAAAAGCTGTAGCAACGAAACAATAAAATACTAGTTGATTCTCCCATAAAATCTTGGACAAAATGTTGACGGCTATTTTTTTGAGGCCCTAATGACGTTAAAGTCGTGTGGGTATCTACAGAGTTGCGATTCAACTGTTTTTAATTCCAGATTTCCAAGTCTAATTGCAATAATGGGGGGGGGGGTATGCATTTCTCACAATGAGCACTTTTATCAGGGTTTTCTGTTTTTGTTGTTTTTCTTTAGACAAAAATAAAATGATAAATTAAGCTATTTTTTTGAGGCCCTAATGACGTTAAAGTCGTGTGGGTATCTACAGAGTTGCGATTCAACTGTTTTTAATTCCAGATTTCCAAGTCTAATTGCAATAATGGGGGGGGGGTATGCATTTCTCACAATGAGCACTTTTATCAGGTTTTTCTGGTTTTGTTGTTTTTCTTTAGACAAAAATAAAATGATAAATTATCATAAATTACAGCCAACGTATGTTAGTTTTGAAATTGATTTCCCTTGATATCATTGACCCTCATAGAAGATTATACACAATGAAATGTTAAAGTAGTAACATGAAACAAAGTATTGAATTTGAATACAAATGAAACGTTTCACTCAAATTAATTCAATGACGAGCTGATTAGTTCAATAGTTCATAAGATGGGTGGGCTTGGTAAAGGGATGGCATTTTTTGTTTGTTACATGACAACGCCTTTTTAAAAAAAAAAAGTATCTTAGATTGAACGTAATTGACTATGTCTACACTATTCTTTTTGATTACTCTGCGCAAAGTTGAAGTCCAAAGTCTTGGTACCCATTCTTAAAATTTGGCTTCCACTCAGTATCATTTGGGGGGGGGGGGTAAGCCTCTCCTCTATCTCATAAACATCCTCACAACAGATTTATCCATACCAGTCTGTTATTTACATAAAAGGAGCATTAAAAAATCGCACATTTTCAAATGGCAGCAAAATGCTTGCAGATAGTCTTTTTTGTGTCTAACATTCTTCTTTACACGGGCTTGGAGAATTTATATAGTGTCTGAATAGAATTAATTTGAAGACAGCAGATTTAATCTTAATAAGAGTGATCTCATTCTCCTGAAATTGAAAAAAAAAATCATATTTATTTTTTTTTTTAAATAGCGAATATTTATGAAAGAGAAGGCAAACTCTGAATTTAAACCAGGAGCCAGAATGATCAACAAATTGATCGTGGGCCCCTCAAATAGAAGAAGAAGAAGAAGATAAGCAAGGCGTGTGTGCTTTCTGAGATCACCGCCAAAAGATTATAAGCAATGCGTGTCTGTGATATCTGAGATCCATTCCAAAAGATACACAATGCGTGTCTGTGATATCTGAGATCACCGCCAAATGATAAACCATGCGTGTCTGTGCTATCTGAGATCCATACCAAAAGATAAGCAATGCTTGTCTGTGATATCTGAGATCCGTACCAAAAGATAAGCAATGCTTGTCTGTGATATCTGAGATCCGTACCAAAAGATAAGCAATGCTTGTCTGTGATATCTGAGATCCGTACCAAAAGATAAACAATGCGTGTGTGATATCTGAGATCCGTACCAAAAGATACACAATGCGTGTGTGATATCTGAGATCCGTACCAAAAGATACACAATGCGTGTCTGTGATATCTGAGATCACCGCCAAATGATAAACAATGCGTGTCTGTGATATCTGAGATCCATACCAAAAGATAAGCAATGCGTGTCTGTGATATCTGAGATCCGTACCAAAAGATAAGCAATGCTTGTCTGTGATATCTGAGATCCGTACCAAAAGATAAGCAATGCGTGTCTGTGATATCTGAGATCCGTACCAAAAGATAAGCAATGCTTGTCTGTGATATCTGAGATCCGTACCAAAAGATACCAATACAATAATCTATTTTCATTGAATGTCTAAGTCAAACTTCACCTATGGGTGGTGAATCTCTAAGAAAGCAGGTGAACATCGCGAGCAACAATTTAAGGGTTAGTGCTATTTTACATAATATTATGTAAATGATATGCACCAATTGTATGTTAGGGGGGGAGTCGCTACTGGTGTACAAATTGTGGAGAGGCTCACCCGTGGCGGCGCTTATTCAAGATGCGCCACTGAAGATCTTGCACACTAAAACGATACTTACAGCATGAGGTGATATCAGGGGATATTGTCTTACATGTAATGTCCCAGTGGTGAACTAGATTTGATGTGAATACGCCATGACGGCATTTAAGTTTCAAAGAGCAGATAACTTCATTTTGTCCTCGTTTTAGTAAGTTCATGCATTCTCTCCCATGTGATTACTCTTTAGCTCTACTGGCCGTGTTAATGAGTCGGTGTGCTTAACACGAAAATGCGTCGTCGTTCTTTGCTTTCTGGCTGTGTAATCGAAATCAGGATCACTGCACACCCGCGGCTTCATTAGCATGCGGAGTCACGTGGTCTGATAGCCGAAGATTATGCAAAGTTAATCAGATGCTCAGGGACAGGGGTCTCCCAATACTTAAGTCGGAGAATTTTACGTACAACAATCTCGTGGTCGAGTTGGAAGGCTGAATAGATCTGTGACGTCCTGGTAGTAGTTTTTTTCTTCAAAACTCTCACAATCTTAGAATATATATATTACACAAAATAACCAACGTATTTTGTTAAAATTGTTTTCCAAATACCAACTATATAATCTATGAACCGCTGCCTAACGTCATGTAGAGTTATCAGCTGAAGTTATCTTTCGTTAAAAGTGTTAACACTGAAAAGTGCATCATTTTTTGACGGATTACATTTTTGTGATCGATAATTGAAATGTTAGAGTTTGTGCTTTTCCCGAAATGAAACAAACAAGGAACTTTGGTAGAAATTATGGCAAGATGTTATTTCTGAAGGCGCCAAATAGCTCACTATAACACACGCTTTTAAAGTATTAACAAGGGAACTGAAGGAAACTGTTGTAGTACCTTTTGTTTTGAAGTAATATGGCTTGGGCTGTTGGAGACTTCATCACGGCATTTGTGACTATCAGCTGCCTGCTAAACCAGGGGCGTGTCTCGGCTTTATTATGTGAGGGAGACGGCCCGTGTCGGTGTAAATACAATGACGGGTCAGGCACGGTGGACATCAGCAGCTTGGGAAACCAGGACGGCACTGCCAGGTGTGTTAGTCTTCCGTAGTCACATTTGCTTGTCATCTGTGGTCAGCTCAGTGTCATCTGTGGTCAGCTCAGTGTCATCTGTGGTCAGCTCAGTGTCATCTGTGGTCAGCTCAGTGTCATCTGTGGTCAGCTCAGTGTCATCTGTGGTCAGCTCATTGTCATTAGCGCTCAGCTCATTGTGATCTTTTGTCATGTTTGTAGTCACCTGTGTCATGTTTTTTGTCATCTGTTGCCAGCTTTATTGACATATGTGGTCAGGTTTTTTGTCATCGCTGGTTATGTTTGTTGTCATCTGTGGTTAGCTTATTGTCATTTGTGGTCAGTTCGTTGCCATCGGCTCTCAGCGTAGTGTCCAAGGTCTTGCTGTAGCTTCTTGACAACACTAGCAGGATGACAAGCACACCCATAAACTCATTGCTCCATGTCAGCTTCTTCTGAAAACGTGTAGTTACATGATCATTAATCTATAACGAGATTTCTTTACTATTTAAATCTATAGTAAAACGAACATTCTTTATAAAATTAACATACTCTGTGTGCTGTGTGTATCTCTCATATCAACGTTTTAAATCAAACGAAAAATCCAACATTTAAATTAAACATCTACAGATTTCCAGACGTGGTTTCCTCCTTTGACGGTAGTTCATACGCTTACAATCCATGTTTTCCAGCAACTCTTGGGTCATGTAAGGATGCTGCGGTATGTAGAGCTCGAGAAATCTGGACTTCTCACATTTTACTGCTTAAAATAGACCTGTGTTGTGGTCCAGCATATTTTTTTTTTTTTTAATGTGCAGTTGTGTTCAAATGTATTTAAACTCTCATCTACTTATCTTCTGTCACATTCCTCTTGCTGTCGTCTCGGATACTACATTGCAGCTAAGTGTTTTTTTTTAAATTTTAGATTGTTTTTACTGTGTTTGTTGGCTGATGAAGGCTTCTTGCCGACACCTTCTTTGTCTTGTTGCGTCTTTTTTTCTCCCAGGTTTTCCCATACTTTGTTTCGCTCCTTTGCGAATGACATATGGTGTGTGGTTATGTTTCTATATTGGTTTTATGTGTTGTGGTGGGTTTCAGTGCCTGGCAAATTTCATGATAAATTTAGCACACTATTAATTAAATCTAATTATGTTGATATATGCAGTTGAAAAAAACAAATTATGATTAAGTTAAAATACACATTCACACCGACGTTCCTTGTTTTTCTGATTAGGAAATGGCGACAGATAATAATTTCCACCTGTCTGAGTTTCATGTTTAACTGTCTCTTCGTGATTATAAAAGTTGCATAGATTTATTGCCATCTTATTGTCCTCCCCCCTCCCCCCCAGGCGTGTAAGAAGGCAGGCGATGATTACATTGAAATGGGAGAGCAATCGACGGCAATTTGGTCATACACGGGTTACTACCCCTTGGTGACGTACACTACACCAGATGGCAAGTTCGTATCCCTGATCAGTTTCATTCATCAAACACCTAAATACACCTCATTATACACATTAATACATTTAATCTTAATTAATAATACAGTTCATTATACACCTCAATACATTTATAAACATATGAATGCAGCTCATTATGCATCTGAATACATTTCATCATACATCTGAATACATTTCATTATACACCACAATACATTTATAAACATATGAATGCAGCTCATTATTAACCTGAATACATTTCTTTATACACCTTAATACATTTCATTATACACCTCAATACATTTATAAACATATGAATGCAGCTCATTATGCATCTGAATACATTTCATCATACATCTGAATACATTTGATCATACATCTGAATACATTTATAAACATATGAATACATTTCATCATACATCTGAATACATTTATAAACATATGAATACAGCTCATCATACATCTGAATACATTTCATCATACATCTGAATACATTTCATCATACATCTGAATACATTTCATCATACATCTGAATACATTTCATCATACATCTGAATACATTTGATCATACATCTGAATACATTTCATCATACATCTGAATACATTTCATCATACATCTGAATACATTTGATCATACATATGAATACATTTCATCATACATCTGAATACATTTATAAACATATGAATACAGCTCATCATACATCTGAATACATTTCATCATACATCTGAATACATTTGATCATACATATGAATACATTTCATCATACATCTGAATACATTTATAAACATATGAATACAGCTCATCATACATCTGAATACATTTCATCATACATCTGAATACATTTGATCATACATATGAATACATTTCATCATACATCTGAATACATTTATAAACATATGAATACAGCTCATCATACATCTGAATACATTTCATCATACATCTGAATACATTTGATCATACATATGAATACATTTCATCATACATCTGAATACATTTATAAACATATGAATACAGCTCATCATACATCTGAATACATTTCATCATACATCTGAATACATTTGATCATACATCTGAATACATTTATAAACATATGAATACAGCTCATCATACATCTGAATACATTTATAAACATATGAATACAGCTCATCATACATCTGAATACATTTCATCATACATCTGAATACATTTCATCATACATCTGAATACATTTGATCATACATCTGAATACATTTCATCATACATCTGAATACATTTATAAACATATGAATACATCATCATACATCTGAATACATTTCATCATACATCTGAATACATTTCATCATACATCTGAATACATTTGATCATACATCTGAATACATTTCATCATACATCTGAATACATTTATAAACATATGAATACAGCTCATTATACATTTGAATACATTTCATCATACATCTGAATACATTTGATCATACATCTGAATACATTTCATCATACATCTGAATACATTTATAAACATATGAATACAGCTCATCATACATCTGAATACATTTCATCATACATCTGAATACATTTCATCATACATCTGAATACATTTGATCATACATCTGAATACATTTCATCATACATCTGAATACATTTCATCATACATCTGAATACATTTCATCATACATCTGAATACATTTGATCATACATCTGAATACATTTCATCATACATCTGAATACATTTATAAACATATGAATACAGCTCATTATACATTTGAATACATTTCATCATACATCTGAATACATTTCATCATACATCTGAATACATTTGATCATACATCTGAATACATTTCATCATACATCTGAATACATTTATAAACATATGAATACAGCTCATTATACATTTGAATACATTTCATCATACATCTGAACACATTTCATCATACATTAGAGCGCTGTATTCAATCAACTGAATGCATTTCTCAATTCAGTCTCCGTGCTCTCTTTGTTATTAACTGGCGAATTTCTTGTTTAGCTATTTAGCACTCCTACAATCTTTGACCTTGACCTACCTCTAGTCCAGTACCAGCATGCTTCACATGCTGACCATACTAACTGACCTGTTACTTTTTAAAAAAAAATTCTATCCACAGAAAGACTGAGGTCATGTTCCTGTGTGACGCTACTCGTCAGGTTCCACAGTTAGACGTCATTGGAGAGGTCATCACAGGGACAGTGGTCAGTGCGTCAAAGTAATTTTTAACCCGGTGTGTGGGGGGCGGTGGTGTGGTGGTGGGGAGCTATTGTTGATTTGAAAGAAAAGAAAGCACTTTCTAGACAAGACTTTGAATTTACTTTTGAGAACAATCCTCTGGGAGACGAATGTTAAAATATGGTAGTTTTTTTCAAAGATACGGTGTATTTTTGTTTGAAATGACAAGGTACGACCCAAAGACCTCTCATCTTGTAGTTGTCCAGTTGTTGAAAATAGCAACAATTCCATTAAAATGAATCACATTTTATGAATGTTGTTATGTGATTTCATGAATAGTTCTTCTTCTATATTTTGGAGGGCCCACGATCATTCTGGCTCCTATGACCACGAACGTAGCAGTCGATCCCTCGGGATAATCCATAAGGAGGTGGCAGCGATGTCAAGATATTAGCCCAATGGTTACTGAGCTAAGAATAACATTTGGGGAAAAAAAGTCAAGAGATGCTTTTATTTATAACCTTTAAAAATTAAGTTTCTTTCCTTTAAGACTAAGGCCAAGATGGCTGCCTTAAGTTTCATTTAATTAAAATTAAGGCCAAGATGGCTGCCCAGCTTGATTATCATGTTTGATATTTTTAAACTGCTGATTGCATTTTTCTTGCAGTCTATGAATATGTGGAGCAACTGCGCATGTCCGAACCAGTGTAAACGAGTTGACCCTCTCCCCACTGACAGTTCTCTGACCACTGGTTCAATCATGGTTATTATGTAAGTAATGAAATTATCATTTAAAACTAAAGTCACAGAAAAAAAGGAACATACATAATCTGAATTACCGAATATTGCAAATACCAGTACAGTAGAATATCCCTATGTTTAGGAATTAAAGTTTTTGTTTTTTTTTAAGTATCTTAAATGAGTAGTTAGCTCTTTTTTTTTTTTACAACTGGACCCACCGGGTATTTTCTCAGAATACCCGGACCCGGTGTAAAACAAAAAATTGCACCCAATTAAGCCCTTGTCTTTTTAAAATTGTTTGAACATTGAGATCACGATGTGCAATTCTAAAGTTTGGTGAACCATAGTTATAGATTTGATCTCTCCTCTCCTCTCCCCGCACCCCCCCCCCCCCCCCACATTGCTTAAAATAGGATTGAGATCTCTATGAAATGAGAAAACGTTTAGTCTCAGCGGTGCTTCATTTTTGTGTCCTCAGATTTTTTTCAATGTTATTCGTTTACCTGATTTTCGGCCTCGTTTTCAACTACACCAACAACAAAACAGGAAAAGAACTTTTGCCCAATTACGGCTTCTGGTCATCCGTCCATGGTCTCATAGCGGTGAGTGGCGAGTGGCGAACGTGGACATAATGACACTTTGGAACTTTTTTTTTGTATTAAATAAAAAACAAATTTTAGAGCATACAACTTGACCTTCGAAAGCCATTAGTCAAACAATCCATTAGTCAGACAATCCATTTTAGACCATCAATCAGTCAGATAATTCATGATTCATCCTATCCATTGTCAAACAATATGTTAATCAGGCAATCCATTAGTCAGACAATCCATTAGTCTGGCAATTTATTAATCAAACAATCCATTAGTCAGACAATCCATTAGTCAGACAATCCGTTAGTTAGACAATCCATTTTAGACAAACAATTAGTCAGAAAATCCTTTAGTCAGAAAATCCATTTTAGACAGTTAATCAGACAATCTATTAGTCAAACAATCCATTTTAGACAAACAATTAGTCAGACAATCCTTTTGTCAGAAAATCCCTTTTAGACGATCAATCCGTCCGACAATCTATTAGTCAGACAATCCATTTGAGACAAACAATTAATCAGACAATCCTTTAGTCAGAAAATCTATTTTAGACAATCAGTTAGTCAGACAATCCTTTTGTCAGACAATCCGTTAGTCAGAAAATCCTTTTGTCAGACAATCCATTAGTCAGAAAATCCATTAGTCAGACAGGCCATTAGTCAGACAAGCCATTAGTCAAACAATCCATTAGTTAGACAATGCATTATTCAGACAATCCATTAGTCAGACAATCCTTTAGAATAAATTAGAACCAATGCTCATTCATTTGGCTCTTGCACTTAGTCCCGACCTGTATAGAGCAGTGGTCCATCCCGACCTGTATAGAGCAGTGGTCCATCCCGACCTGTATAGAGCAGTGGTCCATCCCGACCTGTATAGAGCAGTGGTCCATCCCGACCTGTATAGAGCAGTGGTCCATCCCGACCTGTATAGAGCAGTGGTCCATCCCGACCTGTATAGAGCAGTGGTCCATCCCGACCTGTATAGAGCAGTGGTCCATCCCGCCTGTTTTGAGCAGTGGTCCATCCCGGCCTGTTTTGAGCTAGTATCCGTCGTGTCATGCTCACAACGTATTAAATAGATTCTGTCGTCTGCTTTCAGGATGGCTTCAGGTTGGTGTTCACCTGTTCGTGTGGGCGCAGCAAGGCGCAGTACGACGCAATTTAAAATGACGTCATTGACTTCTTCTTCTTCTTCTTCGTGGGCCTCAGCTCACGCCATCCACTGCACATGACGGTCACTATTAGAACCCCTGGCTTTATTCAGTAAATGATATTTGGTATTTTATAAGAACACCACTTGTATGATAAATATTTCTCTGATGTTGTTAATATGGTGTAATTTTAATGAATTGACGGTATGAAAGTAAAAACTGATTCTTTGATGAGAAGATCATAAGAGTTGTTTCCAATAAATAGTGTTACAGTACATGTTTTGTTTTTTTTTATCATGTAAAGCAGGGGTCGGCAACCTTTTTGTCTGAGAGAGCCATGGACACCACATATTTTGAAAAGTAATTCTGTGAGAGCCATGCATTATGTTTAAAACTAAAAATTCCAGTAAATGTGTGCATTTTGTGTTATTTCAACACTAAAAATGCAATTATTATGTCTCTGAATTCTTTTTAATAACATTGTTATGCTGTTGCTAATCAAATATTGATATGCAATTAATATGTAGATCAAAGGCGTATTAAGAAACATTTTTTTAAAATAATCGAACATTTGTCTGCGAGCCAGATGCAGCCATCAATAGAGCCACATCTTGCTCGCGAGCCATAGGTTCCCGACCTCTGGTGTAAAGCATGTCTTTTTCAGTTATATATGAATAAAGATTTACGTCACAATTTTATTAGTATTTTTAAATTACTTTTTGTGGTGTGAATGGAGGACTTATGGCTAGCTACTGAAATATTACATTCACTTTTTGGGACAGAGCTATTGCTCTTTAATGGCCCCCGCAAGTAAGGTTATAGGCCCGTTTTATCTGGTGGGCAGTGCCGTAAATCAGGCTCTCGACATGGTTGGCTGGGAGCACTCGGCTAGAAGGTGCTCTGCTGTCTCCGGCGCCTGTGACGGCAGCTCGGGTCTCGCAGTGGATGCAATCAATTCAGGTAGCTACGGGTAGAGCAATATTCTCTCCTCATCTGCGTGATTAAGCTCTGCTGGTGACATTTAAGATACCACCACTGATCGCCCTTGCAGTTAGTTTTGGGGATGTTCCGGTCAAGTTTTTGGGCTGTAGATACTTTTTCCCATTCTTTAAGCCATTCCCCATGGATGAATGAGGTCCTTAATCCAGGCCTTGGCCCCGAGTTGGAGGAAGAGCCTTGTCTCGCAAGATATTCAGCTCTATCCTGTGAGGGGGGGGGGTTCCCCGCATGTCCTTGTGAAGGGTCACTTTGCCTCCGTGAGACTGTATGTCTCGCACGAGCTCTAAAATTGCATTTGCCATTTTCGTGTCCAAACAGCACCTCTTCAGAATTTCGAGAGCACATTGTGAATCAGTGAACGCTGCAATGAATGAAATTGTTTTACGTCTGGCTAATCTACGCCACACTTGATTCAGGCCCATTAATATAGCTTCGATTTCTACTTCAATCGCAGTGCCATTCGTGTCACTTGGGCCCCTGAAATCTCCTCAGTTGGAGGTACCCCCTTTGGGTACTGGATGAGTGCACCGTAGCCTGCCCCCTTCTCGTTGGCGAGATAGGAGCCGTCCGTTAAGACTTTAGTCACATCGTTTTTATATGACTCGATCATCTCTAGTGCGGCCCCCTTTTGCTCATTTTGGGGCTCGACTTGTTAGTTGCCGTGTTTGACAGGGTCAAACGTACATCTGTCGGTTCGCAACCATCCTAAGGTGGTCGCTCCGGGATCAGGCATATTTTCTACCTGTTTCCTGGTAAAGGGTGCTTTTTCTCAAGTGACTGGACCGCAATCAGAAATGGGGGTCTTTTAGCCTTGTCCGCTTTACCCAGCGGTCTTGTAATTGGAAGAAGGGTTACGTCCTCTCCATTCCACGGTAGGCTCTACGGTCTTTAGGACGGCTTTGTCCCTCCTGATGTGTAGTGGTTCTATGTCTGAGATAATTACCACAGCAGCCAGGGATGAAGCAAGCAACGCCCCGCATACAAATCTGAGAGCTAGATTTTGTATCCTGTCGCAAAGGCCTGCACGGGGAGGCTGCAACGTAAAAGGGCACGCTCCTGAGATAGAGTGTTCTTAGGAGTCTCGCCTCAGCTCCCCAAGTTGTGCTTGCAGATTTTTTTTTTAGCCTGGCTGAGTTTGGACGTGGCTCGAGCGCCGAGTTCCCGTACGTGGTTATGCAGCTGGAGTTTTTGGTCCAGCTTTACTCCCGAATACGTGTGTGATTTATCCCATTTGAGTGACTTCCGCAGATGTGAAGATCGATATATTCTTTCAGAGCATTTCTTCATGTATATATTGAAATCAGCACGTACATATTGAGATCAGCATGTACGTATTGACATTAGCACGTGTCTATTGAGAGCTTGCGTTAGATTAATTTAGATTCCGTATCGCAGCGATCGATGGAATGTCCATCTAAATTGCTGAATAGACAGAGCATTCCATGGGCAATACAAGCTCTATATTAGACAGAGGGTCATTTTTAAACCCAATTTCCCCCCTACCCCCCAAAACATCACAAACCCACTTCTCTTACTCTATCCAAACATGACAAACACTCATCATCTGAAAGTTGAGGTTTCTGATGCTCGAGACAAGATCGCCATTCCATTGCCACCAAGTTCGACCATCAACCGAATGTTAAGGGTGGTCTATGGGCGTGTCCGCGACACGCTATCGTGCGCTAGACTTAGATATAAATTAATAAGTAATCGATTTCAAAAGGTAGTACGGTATATTTTATGTAAGATTATGGGATACGGATATGAGGTAACCCGTATCTTCTTAAGTATTCGCTAATTCAATTTTACGCTGCCTGCCACCCGATTATATTAAATTTGGCTTTTGTTTATTTATTTTGCTGAGCATTATTTAATCATTAGGTATTAGAGCAGTGGTTCTCAACCTTTCTAGTGCCGCGACCCCTTAATACTGTTTATCGTGTCGTGGCGACCCCCAGCCACACAATTATTTTCGTTGCTACTTCATAGTTGTAAAGATATATGTTTTCAGATGGTCTTAGGCGACCCCTGGAAAAGGGTCCCGCGACCCCCAAAGGGTTCGCGACCCACAGGTTGAGAACCGCTGTATTAGATGATAGTGTCGATAGTTTCATTACACGATAGACAACCTGAATAAATTGAACACGCGAAGTTTTCTTTATACACTCTATGCTCTTTTAGTTCCGAAGCCACTGTGCAGCTTAGAGTAATCAATCGAAAAAAAAATAAATAATAACATATATACAAAGATTCAGGATATTATGATTACGGTAACACCGTAGTGGCGGAGATTTTAAAGCCGGGTGTGTTATAGCAAGAAAAGAAGTACAGTGGTACCTCGACATACGAGTGCTCTGACATACGAGATTTTTTAGATACGAGCCGTCAAACGAGCGATGTTTTGCTTTGAGATACGAAAAATATTTGAGATACGAGGAACCGGATCAGCGGGCCGGCATTACGAGTGTAACGCGTAAGTGAATTAAAGTTACCGAAAGAGTTCAGCATTAACAGTGCAGCCAGTAAATGAACGAAGTGAAGCTCCATCGCCTATCCCCTCCAACCTAAACCTCCGCCTGCATCTTCCGTAAGCTCAAGTCGGCTGATTTCCAAGGTAAATACACTTTATAAAAATAAAACCAGTTTATTTCTTTACATTCTCTTTTATTTTGTTTTTATACAATATTTGTCATCTATAAATACATTTTTCTTATTCAAAAACACGTAACAAAAAAAACTGAGGTGGCATCTTGGGGGCTGGAACGGATTAATGGCATTTCTATTAATTTCAATGGGGAAAATTGCTTTGAGATACGAGCAAATTGGCTTACGAGCAAGGTTACGGAACGAATTAAATTCGTATCTCGAGCTACCACTGTATTATCCTAAAATATTAATGCTAAGAAATTAGGAGGTACATTAATAAGCTAGATGAACACAATTTTTAATACATATAAATAACTGACAATGCAGAAATAAATATATTAATTTTACGTGCTAAATTGTATTCAAATGTAGCAAACACTGGAGAGAACCCATTAAAAAAAAAAAAAAAGACAAACAAGTTTACTCCCTTATGTGACATGCTGTTTGTCACGTAACACAGGCGTTCTCAATGGAGAATTTTATTAATATAAAAGTCATTTCTCAAATGACAAATCGGATGCATGACTTGCTGGCATCCATCCGTCACGGTGTGATGATGGTGTGGTGGGCCTCGTCCGTCACGGTGTGACGATGGTGTGGTGGGCTTCGGATGACGAAATCCACAAGGCCTGGGAATATTCTTCAAGGATTATAAGCTGGTTCCCAACAGCAAATCGCCTCTGTCCACGCCGCTGGATAACCCAAGGGCATGGGCGCCCGCAGAAAACTTTCTAGGTGGGGGGGGGGGCAAAAAAAATCGATTAACTTTCCAGGGGGGGGGGGCAAAAAATTTTTAGTAATGTTTTAATGTAGTTTTAATTTACCGTAGCGTATTTGTATGGTGAACGAACGGACAGGACATCAGCTTGTTTACTTTCTCTTTATTTTCTCTTTACTTTAATACATTTTTTGGTCTATTTTCGTCTAAAAAAATTTTATCCAATCAATCCGGGGGGGGGGGCCTACCTGCGGGCGCCCATGCCCAAGGGAATATCGTTTGGATGATACAGCTTGGCACCATCGACATCGCGGGAGTTGTCAGGGTGTTTCATGCATGATTTATATTTTTTTTTAAAATAACTTTAGCTTTGTGATATTATAAACTGCACAAATGCATATTTTGATACTTTAAAATAAATAATTCCTTAAAGGATCCTTGTTTTTTTTTTTTTTATTTTTTTATTTTTAAGTTCGACTTCATTTAAAAACAAAAATAATTCTCTAACAAACATAATTTGTATGACTAATAAATTAACGTGATCCTTTCTAATTATAGAACATACTCCAATCACGTGATTATGCAAGCAGAATTTAACTTTTAATTGATTATTACATATGATACAGGAATGTTCAGGCTACACTGATCCACGTTTATCAGTTTGTTGTTGTTTTTTTCGTTGCACTGACGAGTTACACGAAACTGATCTAAGTCTATCTGCAACAGAACTTTCAACTAGTGATATTAAGGCCTTGTTTTAATGTTATCCACGATGAACCATGGAGATATGATATGTCCGCTAGGACAGCGGTCCTCAAAATGTGCAATGGGTAGTTCAGACGTGCTGATATTTAAATTCACTCTTTCAAACCCACTAGCAATAAGGAGACGCAAGTTTTATCACAAGTGTGTACAGTACCCGACAGTTGAAACACTTTTCACGCGTACATCTCTTTCCCATAGGCATGGGTACCCTTAAGATTATGTGTAAAAATATATATATAATAACATGTTATATGAATGGAGCGCCCATTTTCGTAAGGATCTATTTCACGTCCAAATTTTTTTTTGGTGAAAAGGTGGTCCATGTGTTTAATGTGGTTTTAGACATCATTATAAGCTTTTATTCTATGCTGATTTAAATTTTGGTATGTAGATTTCAGTAAAAATAAGTTTTGGTGTTATAAGCCTCGGTAGAGATATAGCTCAAGAGAAGCTTTAGGGTAAACACAATATGAGAACCATTGAAGCAACGTATCTGTAGCACGAAAGCAAAGAATGTCATTTAGTCTTAAAAACAGTGAGCACATTCACGTCAACTTTTGCATTCATTTTTCATTTTTAGACGTTACGACATCATATGTTGACAATAATAGACCGATCTGTTGACATATTTTTTATCTTTCAAAAGTACACATCTTAGTGAAGGTTGGGTCAAGCTTAACAATAGACAATATAATATAGGCCTGACACAGAGAAACATCTATTCTATTATTCCACTTTTGTTGAAATTGGACTTATCTTTCATATGGGATTGAATTTTGTGTGTATCTTTTTTAAAATATTTTTTTTTATAGATTTGGTTTATTTCGACACATAAATATAGACACTTACCGTATGAATTTGATGGATACAATATGACAATGAGAAGGACAACATACAGATCAAGGACAGAAGACTGATTTCTCAATTCTATCCGTGGTAAGACAATGACCGGGGACATGGTCACTCGAACCATTTACAACATCGTGGTGGCTGTTATGTTGGCGTGCTTCTTACTACTGCAGCATGGTGGCAGCTCAGTCTCGGCATTGACCTGTGACGGCGATGGACCCTGCAGATGCACGTACAGCGATGGGTCAGGCACCGTGGATATAAGCAGTCTTGGAAGACAGGACGGAATCCCACTGTAAGTTGTCTCAATATAGTGATAGATTATTTGAACCAAGGCCCGCACTGACTAAAGTATGGGGTTACTCTAGGTTACGATGCCCCCGGTCATAAAATCAATTTAAGCAAAACTTTTCTATATTTATATAAAATGGTTTTATTCGGACGCGACTCATCATACCGGCACAATTTGATTTTTTTCTTTTCAATTCCTCTCATTATATTTAGAGGGGTTTTATTTCGTCATTTTAATATCTCGCAAGCTAAAAACGGTTTGAAACCACTGCTAAAAAAAGAAGGGAGGAAGAAAAGGCGACAGAGTCTCTGGGGGCCAAAAATCGCATTTAAATATGATATTTATATAAATATCCATGTGGGTGTATCGAATGTCACTTATGGATGAAACAAAAGGAAGAGGTGCATTTGAGGCTTTTCCCTGGTGCAGCTTTTCTTTCGCATGGCCCTGACCCTGCCCTTGATGAATAACCTTGGTACGCACTTCACACCTCACCCACCTCTCTGCAGCCAATTCGTTTCTTCCCTTTTCCGCCTTTTACACATTTGGCTCACCTATACCGCTGCCCTCTCATCCAACAGCTTCGCATGGCGCTACAATCCTCAACAATCCACCATAGATCTACTTAAACCTACCCACTCCCTAATCCACCCTTTCGACATCAGCCCCAACCACATTCCAAACCTATCACTCATTTCCCACCTCTTCTAACTAGGACATGCGCTAGGGGGTGGCGAACAGGGCGAACCCAAGGACAGTTTCAACATGAAGCTGGGGACGAGACACGAAGACACCTGGAGAAGCTTTCAGGTGTAGAGTATTTTTTTGCGGTTAGTAGGCCAGGAGTTGGAATCCTTCAGGACACGTTTCCAACAGTTATAACAGTACTCTGAAATTTAAAAAGAAATAGTTTATGAGTGAACAGATACATCGTTATGGCGTAGGGCGACAACCCAGACAAAGCAAAAAACGACATGCTAACTAGGAGACAATCTTTGTCTCCATAAAGAAATCCCAAAAGATTTATTTACAATGCTAACAAAATCAAATTGTCTAGGATTGTAACTTTTTTTTTCTCCAACATCTGGAATTTTATCTCTCACACCCCCCCCCCACCCCCACCAAGTCGGAATGAAAACAACTTTCCTTCCACCCACCGCCTGTGTAGACGCCTCTGGTTTTGCAGCCGCACAGCTTAAAGGGAACATTGCCCCCAACCCCAATTTTATTTTCGTTGATACTTTATAACTGTTGAGTATATGTGTTTTCCGATGGTCTTAGGCGACCCCTGTGAAAGGGTTGTGCGACCCCCAAATAGGTCGCGACCCACAGGTTGAGAACCGCTGCTGTAAGTAGATACTACGATAACTTTGATGTTGATACTATCTTAAAGTAACTGTGTTGATACTCATGTTCATGTTTTTTTTTCAGATTTCCTGACGAATACGCCTATGATGGCAGCGCTTATTCCTACAATCCGTGTTTTTCATTTTCCATTGGCAGTTGTCAGGACGCAGCAGTTAGTAAAGTTTTAATTAGTTAAGGAAGATTGAAGATCAAGTGCGGGGTAAAAAAGAAGAGGGGGGGGGGGGTGTTGTTCTCTTTTTTATGGCAGGCAAGCTAAATCATCCTTTTTAATGAGAAGATATGATTTTTTTTTTTAAATTCCCCCAGGAGGGGGGGGGGGATATAAACTCACAATTGTGAGACATGTGAATTAACCAGACCAAAAACAACGACTACTTGTTAACTGACCAAGAGCATGTGTCAGGCGTAGGCTAATTTTAAGGTCCTACCTTTCCCCGCCAAGGAATATGTAGTCGGAAAATTGTTTTGCGAAAGTTTTTTTTTTTTATTTTAACGTAAATTTTGTTCCACCGAATGTCTGTTGGAAATTTAATTTATTAAACAAAGATTTATTAATTTATTTCTAAAATGTTTGGGTTTCTTTAAAGGTAAAGATACACGTGAGAAATAGGGAAAAGGTCACCTTTTAAGTTATATATATATATATATATATTTTTTTTGGCCTTAATTTCCCTTCGAATAAACCTTCTTTCGGACAGTTTTCCGTTAAACAACATTCATTCGAACAAATTCCTCCTTAACAGTTTCGGGTAACTGGTATTATTTGAGTCAGCGCGTTAGGTCAGAGCAAGGGTTCTTAAATTATTTTAAACACAGGGCACTTAACTGCAGTGTTTCTTTCAGACAGTTTTCTCCGGGATGGGGGGATTTCAGATTTCAGATGTTCGGATGGGTAGGGCCAGGGGCGTAGGAAATGTGCGCGTAAGTGGTGTCCGCTCCGTGGGGTGGGGGGGGGCTTTTTTGTTTTATAAAGGGGTGACATTTTCGGCCCAATGCAGAATTTTTATCGTGGAAGGGGCTGCAAAAATCTTGGCACGTCAGGGGTGGCACTTTACTTTGCCATGTCACTGGGGGCGAAAGGATCCCTTATGACTCTACCCCCCTTCTCCACCCAACATAAACTAAATTGATGTTGGTGGGGCGGGCCGCCGAGATGCTTGAAATAAACCCTGGGAGCAAACAATTAGAAATATTAACCAACTGATGTAAGTCAACAACGAAAATAGTGGCGCTGCTTCAAATAGGGGGCGGTCTATCTTCCGAACAATAATACGATATTTAGAATCGAATTACTGGACATGCATCTAGATGTACCTTAAATATGTATGATAATTAACTATATATAGAGTAGCGATATTTCATTGGCTCCATTATGCCACTACCAGTTTTATGACAAGAGTTATAAAAATGACAATTAAGCATTTTTTTTTTACAAATATATATTTACCTCATTGTTGTATACATTTTTCTCCGTGGTTGTGGGGGGGGGTCTCTCTGTGGGGGGACAGTGCCCACCCTTCGAAAGATGCCTGAAAGAGACACTGGCTCCCTGTAGCCAAGACACTGTTTCGGCTAGACTTTCGTTTTAAATGCTATGAACGAATGCATGCTGAACGTAGCTTATAAGTTATTTGTACTGACACAAAAACCAGTGAGAAATCATACTTTATTTAAAATGGAGAACAATTTAAATCAACCTTAAATATATTCTTATTTCAAAACCCATTCTTTTGGCCAATGGGATGGTACTTGTCCGTTTTTTTCTTATTTGTCACTACTACCCGGGGACCTGTTTGGCGGTCAGGCGGGCGGGATTAAAGACCCCTGCCGGCCCAGAACTCGCCCCGTGGGTCGTAGTTTGAACACCCCTTGGTGTAGTGTATCTGCTTATTTATTGAAATTGACCTCCCATGTTTTCAGGTGTGTAAAAAGTCTGGCACTGACTACATCGCCATGGGCAAACAATCCACTGCCGTCTGGTCGTACACGGGCTATTACCCCAGAGTAACTTTCTCAACGTCGGACTCAAGGTATCATCTGATGTTCGATCTAATGTGAAAGCAGTCTTGTCATCTTGAACCTTTTCTTTTCCTTCCAGTTATTTAACAACTTTTTTTTTTGTTAAGAAAAGATTTGAAAGTCCAAGTGACGCACATGTAGTACACATGTCGAGGTACTGTACAATGGATATGCTCTAATTCTCCTGTCGTAATTTCACGAAAGTTATGATCGTACGCTCGACTCCGTCCCGCTGCCCTATCCACATATGTTTGGTGCTGTAATTCTGCGTGAGGACGAACCATCGCGTGAAAGCAGAGTTCGAATACTTCTATAAGCACTACATGAAGAACATTGCAATATATTTATATTGATTTTATTCATGAATTTAACATGAAAAAAGTTTTTCATATAAATCCTTTATAAAATGTAATATTGCGCAATGGGGTTGGGGGGGGGGCTGAAAATTTGACAAAATATCCATACAAGTAACGCTTGAAGAATCCTAATTAGCGCCTCCCCCCCCCCTTCCAAAACTGGCAACCGCACTTTTTTTTTCACGTCCCTGAACTATATTAATATTCTAAAGACCCACCGCTTTTACACAGCAGATTTATTTTCCCATCTATTTCAGATAAACAAAGGGAAACATTACGCCCCAAACCCACTTGCGATACTTTTCTTTAAAAAAGAATCTCATTTAACGCAGTTATCCGGAATTTTATTGATCTTCCCCTTGAAAAACTGGCAAAATTGATTTTTGGGGGGATGGGAGTTAAATGGTGGACCTGAAAATTTGATAGAATGTGTTGTCATCGGCAACGAGTCTCTGTGCCAAGTATCAGCTCGTAACGTTGACGGGAGTCAATTCGTCGTCTCAAGATTTTGCCAGCCCGCCACCCAGCCATCCAGCGTGCCACCCACGAAGAAAAGCGAAGTTATTTATAAAGAATTTAATTGAAGAATGGTTCACCTTATTAATAATTCTTATGAATTTACATGAATTTACAGAGAATTTAAGACACTTAATGAAATTCAAACATACAGTCGCAGTAGCTAGATTTAAAACTTGACATACATCATGATACATGACGTTATTTTCTCGTCCCATAGGAAAGCGGAAGTGACGATGTTCTGCGGCCCCACCTACACCTCCCCCCAACTTGATGTTGTTGGAGAGACCATTCCTGGGACTGTGGTACATAGTCTAGGACGATACTTAACTTTGCTCGTTCCTTGGATAGACCTCGTTTTCAAGCTCAGTTTTTGGTTTAGCTGGTCGTGCTCGTGATATTTTGTTTGATAGTGTGCATGGCTTTAATCCAGTCTTATTTCGAAAATAGAGTTATTAGATCCGCCCTCATCCTGGAGTCCTAAAATCTCAAACATTGTCTTCTCATTTTGATCGTTTCAGAACTTGCAGTTTTCGACGGAGGAGATTTTTAAAAATGTATTATTATTTATTTTAAAAAAAAATATATCTATGAAATCAATTGGGCTTTCAATGTCACCTGCAGAGCAATTTTTTAACATAAAGACATATTTTTGAAAGTCGACCTCCAGAATTCATTAAAAAATATACATTAAATCTTTCTGAAAACTAATAGAGAATTGATCATTAAAATGGCAGAATTCAGTTTGCATACACCATGATTTTTCCCCTGAATTATGTAATTAAGATAAGATCATCTTTACGTAATGTTACTTTTAATCATAACGTATGCTACAACATATTTGTGTCTGTTTTGTATGGTGTAGCCCTATTGCACACAATTCCTAGTTCTACAGACATCTGCCACAATCAACACTTAGACAATTTAAAACATTTTGCGTTTTTTGTTTTCCTTGGTTTCTTTGTTATGAACACGAAATATCCCGGAAAAAGATTTACATTGTTCGAAATGGGTTAAGGAATCCTTTCTGATATCGGCTATGCTTGTTTCCCATCCTGCAGGCAATAAATATGTGGTCTGTCTGCGCATGTCCTAACTCGTGCAAGCGTGTGGACCCCATATCTGCAGACGACGGACTTTCCCCGGGATCAGTAATGTTAATAATGTGAGCGCCATCTACTGGGCATTGTTTATATATATATATATATATATATATATATATAATATATATAATATATATATATATATATATATATATAACTTATTTCATAAAACTGGTGTAGAAGTAGATATTATCTTTGATTTTCTTGACAGCTCAGCATGTTAACGCGAGATTGCTCTTCTATTTCTTGATGGTCTATTAAGAAGACGCGCATTGTGACCTGTGCCGAGGTTTACAGCATTGCCAGGACGCTTCCTTAGTACCTTTTTTTCTTCTTTCTATTAACATTTATTATTTTTTTATAAGTGTGTGTATAAAATAAAAGAAATAATCATTCTTTAATTTAAAAAAAAACAATTAAGATTAATTGCATAATTATGAGTATTTAAAAAAAAAAATTTGAATTGCAACCCGGGGTCTCGCCCCCACCC
Organism: Lymnaea stagnalis; assembly: GCA_964033795.1. Taxonomy (NCBI): domain Eukaryota; kingdom Metazoa; phylum Mollusca; class Gastropoda; family Lymnaeidae; genus Lymnaea; species Lymnaea stagnalis. The sequence goes on from CAXITT010000206.1 coordinate 369,432, forward strand.
TCACCCCTCTCCACTCCCCACCCATTTCTAAAAAAAAATAAACCTGTAAAATTCTAATTGTTTTACGACTACATCACTGACCCTGAACTTCTTGCAAAAGAGAAAATATAAGTAAACAGAAAACGTGTTTGAAAATCATTACAATTTAAAATTAAATATAATCGAGGCACAGTTTCACGGAGAAAAATGGTAAAGAATACCTTAATTACCTTTTTAAATCAAGCGCCAAGTTAAATTATTTTTTGAAATCGGTTTAATTTGCCAAGAAATGCCCTGGCCAATCCTTGATGCCATTTTGTACCTTTCAGTTTCTTCGTGCTACTCATCGTGTATCTGTGTGGAGGTGTAGCATTTAACTACAACAAGAGTAGGACGGTGGGCAGAGAAATGATTCCCAATGTGAACTTCTGGTCAGCATTGCCTGGGCTCATATTGGTATGTTTTATAGAAGCTTTCGACAATACATGGGCTTATACTTATATAGGTATGTTTTATAGAAGCTTTCGGCAATCCATGGGCTCATATTGATATGTTTTATTGATGCTTAGGCAATACCTGGGCTCATATTGATGTTTTATAAAATCTTAGACATGACATAGGCTCATATTGATATGTTTTATAGAAGCTTAGACAATACCTCGTCTCATATTGGCATGTGTTATGAGAGCTCAGAAAAATTCATGGGGCTGAAATTGTTATGCTTGTTAAGCAGCTAAGACATCTCTCAGAGTTGTTTCTATGAAGATTCCTTACCAAGCGATTGCTTTTGTATTCCAGGATGGCTTTAGACTATCGTGGGATTTTGTATGTCGTCGCCATCATAAAGATCAACCATACGAGGCCATGTGAGACTTTAGAATTTAGATGTAAACAAACATGTAATCACAAAAGTAAGGGAAGCTATGCAATGGAGATGAGCTGTATCACGGTGGGGAAAGACCCAGACAACCTATAAATAGAATGTTACCAAAGTTTGATGACGTTGTAATTTCATTCTAACATGTTGATTACGAGGTTATTAGTATATATATATATTGATCTTTAAAATGTTAATTTGGCTCACATTGACTCAAAACAAAATTTCAGAAGAGAAAAAATAACTGTTTAAAACCTGCAAAAAAGAGTAAAGGATGTCAGATCACTCAGAAATCTGGTTTCTGACCTATTCCCTCTTTCATTCGGTTTCAGAACTTGATCAGTTCATCGCTTGCTTGTCTACTTATTGATAAAATAAGATATATTCTTATATAAATTCTTTACTAAAATCATCAGCTTACCACAGAGGAGTTGGGTGTTTATATGTATTTATATAATTGATCCTCCCTGCTCTGGTCATGTATGGTGTAAATGTGTAACTTATGGTATGGATGTTATTATTAAAAATGCAATAAATCTTTATGACGATGAATGGCTGTAACCATTGATGCATGTCGATCACAATAAATCTTCATAAGTACACATCTTTTAAACCATCGTGATATTTCCAAAGTGTTTAAACATTATTTAAGCAACAACACATTCTGAGTTTTGAACGGCATCTTACATGGCATGTAAACAGCTTGTGCGAAATAAGTCTGACTTCAAAGCTAATCACTAACAATAATTCCCTGGGTACGGCTGTAACACTGCGTTTAATAGGCGCTCAAAAATCTAATTCCCAGCAGTTATCACTAATTGGGATTCTTATAAAGTGCGTTACTTGAATGCATGTTTAGTCAAGTAACTTGAGTAGATGGGACGTTCTCGCATTGCTGCCGTCATTGTTTGGCGGGCTGTCTTTAGTGAAGAAATACGTTTGTTAGTCCGGGTTATTTGTAGTATAGATATAAGTCCTTACAAGAGAGCGTAAGAAGAAGTAACTTGTAACAGATTAAATATGAACTTGCTGAGGTCTCATAACTTGCTTATCCAGCAATCGGTGTTTTTAAGGATGACACATTTTGCTGCAGTACTTCTAAAAATATATATCTTCTTCTTAGCCGTTCTCACTCCCAATGGAGCATAGGCCATCCACAATACTTTTCCATCTGCCCCGTGTCTTGGGCTATCTTTGCTAGTTCAGCCCACTGGAGCATAGGCCATCCACAATACTTTTCCATCTGCCCCGTGTCTTGGGCTATCTTTGCTAGTTCAGCCCAATGGAGCATATGCCATCCACAATACTTTTCCATCTGCCCCGTGTCTTGGGCTATCTTTGCTAGTTCAGCCCAATGGAGCATATGCCATCCACAATACTTTTCCATCTGCCCCGTGTCCTGGGCTATCTTTGCTAGTTCAGCCCAGCTTTTCTTCATTCTCTTCATCTCTGCCTCTACTCCCCTCTTCCATGTGGCTCTTGGTCTTCCTCTTTTCCTGGCACTGGTACCTTGAGGATTCCAGTGCAGGGCCTGTTTTATGATGTTAGTGTTTTGTTTCCTTAATGTGTGCCTTATCCATCTCCATTTTTATCTCCTCCGTTTCCACCGAAACACTTGATGTTCTCTTCAAAAGGACAGTATAGCAAATTTTGTATTGAAATACTGACAAAAACAAAGTTTAAAATATTCATCTCAAATATCAAGGCACTTCTTCTGTATGACTGGGAAACTTGGAGAACAACAAAAACAAACATTTAAAAACTGCAGGTTTTTATAAACAGACGCTTGCGAAGGATCCTCAAAATAAGATGGTCTGTCATAATGTGTAACATTTGTAGACAAAATTTAAAAAAACAATATATATAAAACTGCCATAAACATTGTAACATTAGAGATTTCTTTCAACGCCATTTCGCCCAAGAGATAAAGAGTGGGAGTGGCATACAATATTCACAAGAAAGAAGTTCAATCAGGACATGAAAATACGTCACATCCGGCAACATCATTTTAATTTTTTGGGGGACATACCATTCGCTTGTGACACATTCATGTGTAGATCTGGAGTTTTCACGGTTGTGTGTGTATGTGTGTGTAAGTGTATATGTGTGAGTGTGTGTGTGGAGGGGTATTTGTTAGTGTGTGTGAGTGTGTGTGTATGAAATATTTTCTGAGAACATTCCATGTACGTAGAGGAGTAATACATTTATTTAGATGCTTTGCTCTTGATATATGATGACATCTAAAATCGCTTGTGTGGTGTGAGACGACCAGGTCAGACATCCCAGTTTTGGTGAGACGACCAGGTCAGACATCCCAGTTTTGGTGAGACAACCAGGTCAGACATCCCAGTCTTGGTGAGGCGACCATGTCAGACATCCCAGTTTTGGTGAGACAACCAGGTCAGACATCCCAGTCTTGGTGAGGCGACCAGGTCAGGCATCCCAGTTTCGGTGAGACAACCAGGTCAGACATCCCAGTCTTGGTGACACGACCAGGTCAGATATCCCAGTCTTGATGAGACGACCAGGTCAGACATCTCAGTCTTGGTGAGACGACCAGGTCACCACAGTCTTGGTTGCCCCCTTTGCTTCTATTAGGTACATCTATTGTTGATATGATGACACAGTGGATGCAGTTAGTGAGTCTAGTGGATATGGATTGAAAAACCGAATGAAAAAAATATTGACTTACAAAAATGTGTGAAATTGAAAATGGATATTGGGAGGGGAAAAGATGAAAGAAATGTACAACGGCAAATTTCTGACCAAATTTTGCTCCGTTCCACTTTCTACAAAAGCAAAAATCCTTAAGTATCTCACACGCTCATATTCATGCTCTCATAACTAAAACTTTGTTCCATTCACTCCAAACTGTGTTTTCTTATCATCCAAACTATGTTTTCTTATCACCCAAACTATGTTTTCTTATCATCCAAACTATATGTTTTCTTATCATCCAACTATGTTTTCTTATCATCCAAACTATGTTTTCTTATCATCCAACTATGTTTTCTTATCATCCAAACTATGTTTTCTTATCATCCAAACTATATTTTCTTATCATCCAAACCATGTTTTCTTATCATCCAAAGTATGTTTTCTTATCATCCAAATCATGTTTTCTTATCATCCAAACTATGATCCCAACCTCAGAGCCACACCCCCGACACGTCATGTCCAGTTTCAACCCTTCCATGAAAGTTCCCATCATGCCATAGTAACTCATCTTTGATTGTTTGTCTGACGTGTTTATTCTATCACTTCCCTGGCACGCCTAAAAAGATGTCGAATCATTCATCTAGGTGGCCACCACTTGGTGTCATTAGGTAACCACCACTTGGTGTTAGAAGGTGCCCCCCTCCCACTTGGTGTCAGTAGGTATACTGACTATAGCTACCACTTGATCTTAGTTTAAGGTAGCCTATAATTTCTTTAAATTTAAAACCCCACATTTAAAACCAGAAAAATTTAAAATCGTTGTGGCGCCATGGGGGCAAAAGAAAAACACAAAAAAACACACACACACACACAAAAAAAAAACCACTTTTTTTTTACATTAAACGGGTAATGAACGCTCTAGTCTGTGGGATGTTCGTTTGAACAAATAATATTATAGTGACGCTAATTTGGATAAATTATTTATGTTTTAGTTGTTTTATTTAGTTGTACCCGATTATCAGATGCACTCGATCTTTGGTTAAAATCATCAAATTTTATTTTGTAGACTTTACCTGCACTGTTTACAGCTAACGACTAAAGAGGACAGATGACCCCAAACCAGTAATGTACTGGTAAAAACAGTTCTTTAATGTTAGTCGCCCCATCTCCGCCCCATCTCCGATGCTAAATGTCCCACCGTGATGCTAGCTACCCCCCCCCCCTTTTTTTTTTCCACCAACAGCTGTCCACGCAAGCCGTGCCACCGACTGAGGGTAGGTGACTACCCCATCTCCGCCCCATCTCCGATGCTAAATGTCCCCCCGGGATGCTAGCTACCCCCCCCCCCCTTTTTTTTTTCCACCAACAGCTGTCCACGCAAGCCGTGCCACCGACTGAGGGTAGGTGACTCGTGACTCACAATTTGGGCCTCAAAACACGTGATACTTACCTCTAGGGGTTGTAAAAGGTGTTTGTGGAGCTTCACGTTGAAACCACCTGGGGTAGATAATCTTTAAGAACAACAACACTGCCACAGAGATCGCGGCCAGGGACAGCATCGACACGAGAATCATGGCAGCAGTGCTGAAACGTTTGTGTAAGAGACTATACAGCAGTTTTTAGAATAAGTTCATAAGTTTCCTATATTAATTTGTATTACACAAAAACATAACCATAATTTATTTTAGAATTATAAAAATACTGGTCTTTTTATATAATCACCTTTGTCACATTTCACCACAAAGCAATCTATGACGATGTTGGTAGAGCGGCATTTATTTACGGACATGAATAGATGACATTCATATCGGGACAGGGAATAAATTTCAATCATGCGTTATCAAATGTTTTCAAAAATTTCCCTTGTTATTTAATATTATTTGTTGCACTACTTACATAGGTTAATGATGTTGAGGTTCTTCTGTTTATTTTGTGTTCACAGTGGGCTACGAATTTGTTTCAGGCCGTGATTTTTTGGAGCACTAAACCAAGAAACACAAAAAACAAAAGAAATATTTAACATTAAGTGACAGTTTTTGTGTTACTGTTAATAATGGCGATGATGATAATAATAATAATAAATACTAATAATATAAATATTTCTGGGTTATAAACAGTTGGATAAAAATGCAAGAAAACAAATGTTACATTAAGAAATGGCGTCAGCGGACCGTCGAGCTTGCGCTCTTTATGCCCTCCCCAAAACAACCCTCCCCAACCAGGTATCGGGCCGCGAAGCGGCACGTCGGGGATGTCTCTTTGTCCGGACGGCTCCCATCCGCGTCTGCTCGACCAGGTCTCCGCCGGGGGCCGTCCTAACCCAAAGACACCCGGTCGGTCCGACAATGTGTTTGCACACAGTGCACACGATCGACTTTCTCAGGAGTCGGGATGGAAAAATTTACGTCCTAATATCTTCCCCCACCCATCCCGGGGAAGCGTTTGACGCCCTATAAGAGGGGCTCTTCAGTGGCTTCCACAACGCAACTAAGTTGCGACGTAGCTGGGACGAAACGGTTGCCTTGGAGCAGCTTCTCAGGGCTGCGTAGTAAGAAGTTGCTTACAATTATAAAAAAAAATGTGTACATGTATTTTAAACAGAGATTTCATTCAATGATTTACTAATACGCTGGTTGAACGATTAACAAAAACACCACACAATTAAAACAGCTAATATAAGAAAACAGTTGTATGAAACTCACAAGTAGTTTTTTTTTTAACAGTAAGAAGCGCAATACGTAATAACTAGAGCTTAAAGGGGGGGGGGGGGTTACCAACTGTCCGGGTATTTTTAGAAAATACCCGGTGGATCTAAGTGTTTTCTATAATATATGCAGACCATTAAAGAATAGGTCTTTAGACAGTCCTACACTCTTACTGCCGGCATTTAAACAATAGGCATACAGACAGTCCAACGACCTACCTGCCAGGTTTTAAACAACAGGCCTACCGACTGTCCTACGAGCTACGACCTATCTGCCGGTCTTTAAACAATAGGCCTACAGCAATCCCACAGATAGTCCTACGGACTATAACCGAGGCTCTTTGTTTCGCGTCCGCAAAAAATAAATAAATAAATAAATTAAACTTTGTACTTGAATTCAACCGTCACGCATGAAGCTCACTGTTTGACAGCTTCCCTCCCCCCACCCCAACTAAGCACTAATAATATAAAACATGTTGATGGGTGAGAGCCGGTTGTGAAAAGGAAGCAGGCACACCAGAAGAAAAAATTTAAAAAAGAGATTGCGTGCCTCGTAAAACAAACTCAGCATATCAATGATCCTTTACTTTTCTTGGAGTATTTATTTTAAAAAGTGCAAATCAAAATTTTAATTTGAAATAAGCATCAAGAATGATAATGATAAATAAATAAAACGGCTTTATGTCAAAAATTCTCTTTAAAAAGATGGCTCCAAGGCCCCCCCTTTCCCCCCTCTCCCCCAACGCTGTTGAAAGCAACATGGACGGGTGGATTTAAGGTTGGGGGCTTCTGTTTTTTTTATATATATATTTTTTTATGGCTGATTCGCAACTGTGTGGATAAATACAGTTAATAGAATGCATTTATTTTAAATATAAAATAACATTGATGCTATTTTTACCATTTTCATGACAGGCCATTATTCCCACAGCTCTTTGCTGGTGTGCGGGGTAGAAAAAAAAAAGGGGGGGGGTTGTGGTTAGCCAGGTGTTTGAGAGCGTTACATTGTCTCAGCGATCTGTGGCATAGACGTCCATTAGAAGCATGCTTCCTCACTCACTTCCGTTCTACGGGAGTTTCATGTAGTTTGGCAAATTCTTTGCGACAGAAAACAGCACACATATTGTGTTAAAAGTAATTTGAAATACGGGAAATAAAAAAAAACCAACAATTTTTAAAATTATTTTTTAAAATATATAATGAAGATACAAGAGTGTCAATATTGTATTGTATTTTATTGTAATTTATTGAATACTTATATAGCGCTTGTATCCATGCTATTTCAGCATGCTCACCGCGCTCTGATGTCCTTAAATCTGATTAAAGAAAAAAGCATTTAAATGTTTCTTAAGGGAATTTTTTTTATTATTTCCAATTTCCCTTATTAGACTGAAGTAAACTGTTCCATAATTTCGGCGCTATTGCTTCAAAAGAGCGCAATCTGTATGGCTTATTTCTGTGTCTATCCACATTGGGAACTTTCAGTAAGGACTGTGTTGAAACACCGCAGGTTCTTTAAGGATACATGTTTAGAAATCAGTTCTATAAGATAGTCTGGTGCAGAGCCTTCTGTACCGCTGTACGCCAGGAACAACATCTTGTAGTCAATGCGCTCACTCACAGGAAGCCAATGGAGATCTCTTAGAATTGGGGTGATGGGGTCAGATTTCTTAATCCGCGATACAATGCGCGCTGCGATATTATGTACCTTCTGGAGTCTCTGAATTTGGTTCTGATGTAAACCCCATACACAACTGTAACAGTTAATCTAATCTTGACTGGATTAGAGTAACTGCCACGGCATTGGCTGTTCCTTTATTAAATCGAGGACGCAGCTGACCCAGGGCACGTAGATGACAAAAGCATGCCCTGGCCACAGAGCTGATATGGGGAATCATTGTAAGTTTACTGTCAGTATAAAAGCCGGGGTCTCTGACAATGCTGGCCAAAGGGACCTCTGAAGCACCTACTTTTGTTGATGCGAGGGCAAGCTTCCGAATATTGGCGTCAGAGCCACCCATAATTGCCTCAGTCTTATCGTCATTTAATTTACGTCTGTTTGATGTCATCCATGCTTTCACCACAAGACAGCAGTCCTCGACAGCCTGAACAGCAGCAGAACAGTCCAAAGGATCAGGACGGAAGCTCTTGTACAGTTCTGTGTCATCCGCAAATAATTTGCGGGAAATATCATCACTTTCTATATATTTGCTGAGCTGCTAGCTGTCTTTTACTAAATGAAACTATATTTAAATTTTCTTTGCTATATTTGGGAGAATAATATATAATTAATATAATTTTCGTATAGCAAATAAATAAAGTGTTGATAAATAATGTCTGTAATTGCAATGAAATCAGCTTTAGATTAAGGTAGGACGCAAATATTTTACAGAAATATGTTGGTTTTAAAATGATGAAACATATTTTAAATTATTTAATAATATATGTATACATTTATTTTGAAAACAAATATTTTACATGTATTTCCTAACCATCTTCAATAGATTGTTAAATTGTTTATCCTTTCCATCGAGAAGCAATGGAGAGAAACAGAGTAGATTTCAAGTTAGCCATTCTTTTTAGTATCAGCTATAAATTATATATGTTTTTTTAAAAGTGTTTTTGAATATCTTGAAGAATTGCAAATACAATTAGTGATCTTATCCGCCACATTATCGGAGGTGGGAAAACAAGCTACGTTATAATTCTGCTTATCTTCATAGCAGTAGGGACTATTTATAGAACAAATAGTTTCATTTACTTTGTACTCTTAATCTCTAACACACACCGCCACCCCTTCCGTACTCACAATCAAACTAAAAAGTATGTAACCATAGCAACATACACACTCACTTATTACAGTCGTGAATTCTCGAGAGACACACGAAAAACAAAAACATAATAAAACAATAATTTAGCAACACATGTCTGTTATATGTACATTATTTTTTATTTACACTTCATCGTAAGTCTGGACGCTGGTCCGCGAACCACATCTGAAGGTGAAGAAACAGCCTTCCTGGAAACACAATATACACAACTTACAATTCCTTTCCTGGAAACGATATACCTTTTAAAAGGAAACGATTACCTCATCACTTTCTAATATTGTTAGGTATAATAAATCAATGTTAATCTAACCAGAGCGTATTTTTATTTTTGAAAAATAACTAACGCAGTATCAAAATATAATGTGAGTTAATCCTCAAATTAAGTATGCCTCAAAAGTTTTCTCTCCATTTGAGCTACAAAAAACAACAACTATTTAACAGATGAATATGTTATGCATTCTGATAAAGGCGCGTTAAAATGCGATATATATATTTGGTGTCAATCCACGGGGTGCAAGTGTGTTAGGGAAAAAATGATTGGGCGAGCAAAGTTTAATGTATAGAACGTCACTTAAAAACCTGGTCAAAAGGTAAGAAGTAACCTTGACCGGGCTATAAAATAAGGTGTGCTACTGCTGCCCACGGTGGGCAAGTCTTCTGAGCGGCTCACCTTGACCAAGCCAGGAAATCCCACCCAGAAATCATAGTGCGGCAAGGCTTCCCGGCCTGACATACTTCTGCTGACGTTCCCGTGGATGAAGCCGACCACCAGGTACACAAAGACGAGCACGAAAAACCTGGAAGAGTTGTGACATTTTGATTTCATGATGGTCAGTCGTAGCCTCCAACATGTTTTTTTTTAAAAAGTAATATTTTCTTGGTCTCTTTCAACGGGTTAACATTTTTTTTTTTACTGTCGACTACAAACACAAATGTTTTTGTTATAACACAAGAACTAAAGATGACTGTCTTTGTCTTGTCCATTTACAAAGAATTTTTTTTTTTTTTTTAAAATATAGATCCAACAAAAAAATAACAACAGATAAAAGGTTTAACCATTAAACTTTTTATGGCTATGTAAAAAAAAGCCACTACAAAAATAAACATACATAGATCTCCTTTTTTTAAAATCTTATTTATGTAATTTCTTTTGCTATAAACAAAATATTATATTTATTTTCTGAGCCAAGTCGCTACAACGATTAATTACTCTGGTACACGTCTCTACGTTGATTACTCTGACTTTTTCTTTTTAAACAGCATCTAGAGCGATAACTTCTAATGAAACCAAGGATTTGAAATGATTCAATTATTCTGATCTGGCACCGCACATAATTAGTTAAACTTAGACTGAGCAGCAGTAACGTAGCGAGGGTGTTTGGCGCCCGGGGACAAGATTCGCGCCCGGTGACAAGATCCATTTTTAGCGCCCCCTTTTCTTTTTTTCAACTCTCAAACCCATTATTTTCATCAATAAAATAATATCAAAGCACATTTTGGCGCCCTTAACTAGCTGGCGCCCGGGGACATCTGTCCCTCCCTGCCACCCACCACGCTACGCCTCTGCTGAGCAGCAGCTGTTCTGATCTAGCCACTCACACTATCAGTAGGACCGATCCGGCACTAAGCCCTCCACTGTCGGGTGCCACATAGCAGCCGTTGTCACATGCACATTTGGTATCCACTTGAAAATGCTGTGGATGTGGTTAAATTCCAACATGAACAACAGAGGATAATGAGATAATCTAACGGATACAGTGTTCACGAATTAGTATTATGTTGTAAAATTTAATCCGACTATAAAAACATCTAGGCGAAGAGATTCAGATAGTTTTTATTTGTAAATAATTAAGTCCTTCGTTTTGAAGTCCACGAGATCAACATTCCGTTTATTTGGTAGTTACCTACTAACTAGTAATTCCATCTAGTTACTTATGAACTAGTAATTCCATCTAGTTACTTATGAACTAGTAATTCCATCTAGTTACATATGAACTAGTAATTCCATACGTCTTTACTCTAGGGTCCTATATGACATGGGTGGCCAACCCGCGTCAAATATCGTGACCGGCGGATGACAGTGTTCCACTTAATCGTGTTTCATTCCATTGACAAAGAAATCGACTTAAAATAGGTCAGAGAGAGAGAAGATAAAATTATATCACATTTGTTTGGTTTCATTTTGTCTTGTTACTTAGAATTAAGAATAGAAAAAAACATTGCAGGATTGCTACAAAGCATTTAGTGAGTTCTTATAATATTATTACAGGCTGTATTACATTCAATTTGCGTGTTCTCTAAGTGGCGTGTGAAGCCTGGTGGGCTGGCTTGCCTTGCTTTATTTATACTATAAAGTTTATAGGTTATGGCAAAGCTCGTACCTTTTTAGATCATGTTTTCAACCAATGGGGATTCGGCAGTTATACATTGATTTCATACGGAGAAAATAATTATTTTTAAAAGTCGATGGAAGCGTACAATTTTATTTGTTCTGAAATGATCTGTTTCAGACAAGGCTCAAACAGCACTTTAATAAGTCAAAAAGATTTAGCTACAAACTGCACGGGGGGCTCCTGATATCTCTTAGTTACACAAGGGTTAATGTATTCATCCTTATGAATTTTAACTGCTTAGAGTTTAGAGGATAGTGTGAAGTTATCTGAATCACATACCAATGAAAAGGTGTTATTAACTACTTTAAAGGAAATGTTGTGTAAAAAAGAGCGGAATTCTTAAGTGTACTTACATACTGACGAGAGATGTTGTCATATCCAAACGCAGTGAACAATGGCGGGTCTTGCTGCTCAAGACACGTGTAAGTGAAGAAACTCATTCTGTCATGTAAGGGGGAAACGGAATTACAGATCAAGAAAGATATGGATTTAGGGAAAATGTTCTAAGCACGCTGCGATAATTTGAACCAAAATAACTATTTACAAGGCTTTGGAAATACTATTTTCAATGAACCTGGGTTGGCGATTTCACCTTTTGTAAAAAATATGTTGACATCAATGGGGTAAATTAGCACCCCCCAAAAATATATTTATTTAACACATTTAATTTTACTCTAACTATAACCAAGGTAAAAATTGGAGGTAGGCATGAATTCAAACCCTGTGGCTTATTTAGTTTAAATTTCAATAACAAAGAATAACTGAAACGTTCATAAAATTGCGATTTTATTAAGAATAGAAAAACAACAACAACAGACTCACGTCCTCAAAATATATGTGTATATGCATTGATAACATTTTTATTTTTATGACGATCAAAACCATACTGACATGCCCAGTCCACTCGGAGAAGGGTAGCTCACTTCAATCTTACGTCCAGCCTCACTGGCGTGGAAGCTGACTTTGGACTGGTCAGCTAAGGAAGTCGTTGTTCCATTAGCACCGTCACGTTTGCAAATCTAAACGATGAACCATATTTTATTAGTTTAGACAATTTTTTTTGAAGGCCGAAGTATTACATTTTCAACAAAAAGAAGATCATTTGAATTTTTTGTTATAAAACTGAATGAATATGATATTTATTGTATCATTAAAAATAAAATTTCTCAACTTTAATTTCCACTCCGAAAAACTCAAATAGAGGTTCTCAAATAGGTAACCAAGGTACGTTGTTAGAAAAAATAAATTTGCTAATTTCCCTTTGACTTTCTTCTCTGGCACATGTCTCTATGACCATTACTCTTGCACATGTCTCTACCACCATTACTCTGGCACATGTCTCTACCACCATTACTCTGGCACATGTCTCTACCACCATTACTCTGGCACATGTCTCTACCACCATTACTCTTGCACATGTCTCTACCACCATTACTCTTGCACATGTCTCTACCACCATTACTCTTGCACATATCTCTACCACCATTACTCTTGCACATGTCTCTACCACCATTACTCTGGCACATGTCTCTACCCCCATTTCTCTTGCAAATGTCTCTCACTCCCACTATACACAGTGGCAAAAAAAAAACAACAACCCATCTCAGATTAACCTACAAGTCCATCTGTTTTTCCCCCAGTATTACACATTCAGAATGTTTACTAAACAGCACTATCAAAATTTTTTTTAAATTCACATCTAAGAAACCCGGGACCCGATGAGTCCAACATAGAAATATTCAGTACATTAAACCCAGACAAGTCTGCCCCCGCCAGGTACGACTTACCGCACTGTCTTTACACTGACCCTCGTTAAATGGCAGGCATGGATTGTAAGAATAAAAGGCTCCATCTTTTCCGGCGTGATCCAAAAATCTGAAATACGGAGTTTAAAAGGACATCGTTTTTGAGATGCATTTTGTAAGGATATTTATTGTTGAAGTTAATGAGTTCATTAAATCTACCTCGATACTGTCTTCTTACACGCATTTTCACTAATTTTCTTTTACTTGGTTTTCCTTCATAGCGATACTAACAACAGATGGATACCAGGACTAAACGTGTAGCGCACAGGCTCCTAGACTTTTTAAAATTGCCGGTCCTATTTTGTGAAAAGAAAGTTACCCATAAGCACCTTCCATTAAATAATATAAGTATTAATTAATCAATATATTAATAATAAAAGTATTAAATAATAGAAGCTTTATATAATAGAAGTTTTAAATAATATAAATATTGTAAGAGAAAACACATTGAACGTATTTGCAGTGTCATGTTTTTTGTTCAATCTTTCCTGAGACACAGATTAAAATTAATTTTCTTTGATTTACATTTTTCAAAATTTGTTCTATTCACTCTCAATGCTGTTGACCCACCATAAAAAAAATCCGTGATGTCACCTGTGTGTCAAGACGCATGGGTAGAATCAAAAGTGTTGCTAATAATATTTAAACTAAAGTCAATTTTAAAGTCTCCAAAAACTCCACTGTGAGAGATGTTGGGCTGTAGCAGGTTTAGACAACGACTAAGGGAACAAGATACGAAGATGTGTCCCCCCACTCCCCTCAAAGTGAGAACTGCGCATAGAGAAACAAGGAGGAAGAACTCAATGCGTGGCATCAACTTCATTTCCCAAACGAGGCTGTCATCAACATTCTGGGGGCTAGAGACGAAGCCTTGAGTGAGATCGAGTCTCGGGGCTGCGATTTCCCATCACCAACTTTCCTAGCACTACCAAACATTCAATAACGCTAATTTGTAAACCACATGAGATTTTCATGAATCGGCAATAATTTTGACCGCAACACCTGATTTAAATAAAAAAAATATTGTGACATCCATAAAACACAGCAAGTTTGGAGAGAAAAAAAAAAGAAACAGAAAAAAATTTTTGATGTAAATAAATGTGCACATCATCTTTATCTGCCTAATGTGTAAAAAAAGAAACAACCTAACTTGCCTAACCTAAATGCAAAGGAGGCGGCTAAACTTTAAAAAATGAAAACTAAGTTAAAAAATCTATATACCTATGTTTCACGCGAATGACAGTTCAGAGCATGCAGGCTCTATAATATGATTTCACTCAAATATCAAATTAAATAAAAGAATGCTTGCACTGTGTATGATATCAAAGTCCATAACTTTATGAAACGGGATTTTAAGAGGGAAAAAAAACCATTTACAAATTCGTTAACGTGTATCCACCTACAAGGGATTCCCGTTTGAACTGGCCAACGGTCGAAGATTGACCACTGCTCCGATGTCGTCATCATATTTACAGCTGCAAGCGTCGACTTTGACGCACTCTCGTGCGACGACTGGGCACAGGACTACAGACGACAACAGGATCCATTTCGTAATCGCATCGTGAAAAGACGGCAACACCATCTTTGGTCTGTCAGAAATAACAAGATACGTCAAACACCTCGAAACATCAAACACTTTGAACAACCAACACTCTTATCTTCTAGTTATTAACTGCACGTGGTTTTTTTTACCGTTCGTTTCCCCATATCTCATGTGTACCGGCTTAGTGCACAGTTGACTATCTTCTTATCGATACAATATGACGGCCGTGTTGTTGGTGTTGTTTTGTGCACAAGTTCTACTTAATTGAAGACTTCAAGACTTACAACAAATTTACGGCGTAAAAATTACACGGAGGCATGTGAAGAAGAATTTCATATATGTGGGCCACGAATCGTACAAATGACTCTAACACTCTAATTTAAAACATTAAAAAGTTTTGTTTTAATGATATTAGTGTTAAGTTTTTTTTTTAAATACAACTGACCGGAGCTATAAATAGGTGGTCAATTGCCGGAGTCGTCGTTTTCCCCTAATTAAATTGTGGGGGAAAAAAAAAAGTATCACAATTTAAAACCAGATCTGATAAAAATCATGTGTTGTAGAGATTCATCAACTGAACTATATACAAGTTATTGACAATCTAAATGGATAAATGGTTGGCTAATATTAATACTTTTTTTTCCGGCAAAGGAAATATTTGTAACAATTTGTTTACTCACAGTCCCACAATGTGGGTCCCACTCGCAGGTTAATCCAAACTATGAGACAAGTTAAAGAAGAGGGCGTTTTCACATCACCTGGTAAGAAAGAAGGTGCTCTCTATCACGTGATAACCTATCTGTAGCTGATAGAGACATAGTACAAGTAGGCCATATCAACTTTTACAGGGAAACACAGCCAGGCGCCAGTGAAGCAATGAAAGCAGATCACGTTGGTGGCTCATTGTTTAATAAGCTGAATACATTGGAGCTCATGACCTGCAAGTACGATCAAATTGTTTCATAAGCTGAATAAATTGGAGCTCATGACCTGCAAGTACGATCAAATTGTTTCATAAGCTGAATAAATTGGAGCTCGTGACCTGCAAGTACGATCAAATTGTTTCATACCTGAATATCTTGGAGCCCATGACCTACAAGCCTACAGTTACGGTCAAATTGTTTAATAAGCTCAGCTCAATTGCCAAGAGCTTAGTCAGCATATGTCATCGGGAGCCAAGTGCTTAGCAGAACACGAATCTCTCATTTTCTAACGAACAGAACGCATGAGTATCAAACTGCCTAAAGAACATAACACATGAGTATCACACTGCCTAAAGTGCATAACACATGAGTATCAAACTGCCTAAAGAGTATAACACATGAGTATCAAACTGCCTAAAGAGTATAACACATGATTATCACTCTGCCTAAAGAGCATAACACATGAGTATCACTCTGCCTAAAGTGCATAACACATGAGTATCACACTGCCTAAAGAGCATAACACATGAGTATCACACTGCCTAAAGTGCATATAACACATGAGTATCAAACTGCCTAAAGAGTATAACACATGAGTATCACTCTGCCTAAAGTGCATAACACATGAGTATCACACTGCCTAAAGAGCATAACACATGAGTATCACACTGCCTAAAGAGCATAACACATGAGTATCACACTGCCTAAAGAGCATAACACATTTGTGTTTCATTGCCTAACGAGCAGATCAATTTTTTTTTTAATATTCACGTTCAGGTTTTCACCATCAACCCCATCCCCACCCCCAAGGTTAGGAAAACGCTCTCCTTTCCAAAAGTCCACTTATCCACATAGTGTAAGAAGCGCTTAACGGGGAAATGGCTGCAAGTAGGTTCAATGATAAAACAGTTAAGTCACAGCACAATTTTAGGAACGTTCTAAAATTTTAAAATTAAATGATTAAAAACAGGTCATTTACATTCATGTTTACATTTAACCAGTCCACTTTCATAACCTTGATCTATTGTCTTGTTTTTGTTTTGTTTAAAAATCAAGCTTTCACAAATGTTATTCTGAATATAAATCTAAAAAATGAGATCTCTTTTGGAATTACGTCATCAAATTTTGCGCTTAAAATTTGGCCCAAAGACAAAACATCCAACTCACACTTTGAATAATAGGAATCACACGCAGTAAAAATCTGGAGAAATCGCAAATAGGCTCATTTAAAACAGTGCAACATGGCGCAAGGTAAAGTTATCATGAAGGCCTTAAGGGTGAGGAAGATCTTGAAGAGGATGGCAAAAGCCAAAGTGAACACCATACGTGAGATGGTGGGGCTCCCGCCCGAACAGAGCTGGTCTCAGAAGTGCTGCGATCACATGTCATCCCTCTTCAGGGAGTTGATGTGCAGAACATTCTGTCCATGTTGTGTTGGAGTGTCGTCAGTCGGGTAAAAGAGCTTTATAGAATTCATGATTGGTTCAATGTGGTCGGAAAAAAACTTTAAGAAAGTTGTGTTAAAATATTACAAATTTCCTCCGGTGTTGACCCAAGCTGTGGGTAAATAACCGGTTGGAATGGACACGTCAGCCAAGAATGGCAGCTTTTCTATGAGAAGGGGTACTTCCAAATTGGAACACGTGATGTCTAAACCAAAATAAATGTAGTCTTACCAGTTGCTGTACCTTTACTAAATTCCACCCCTGGGGAACACCTCAAATTGAGCCCACAAACACACATCATTTATATAGTGTGATATAAAACCACAAAACTGGCTTCCTGTGTTATAACCCCCTTTTGCACACCTTAGAAATGCCATAGGGGGTGCAAGAAGACCCACACATATTTGCAGCAAAAACACTACATCTAAAAGGTTAACTGTATATTTCACACCTGCTTAATTTTGCATTCTTTAAAAAATAATAATAATAATAACGTGACGTCACTTTGTATGCGGAGTTGGGGTGTACGGGAAATGTTTTGAAATCGCGAGGTGGGGCGCGGCGCCGCAAAAGGGTTAAGAACCCTAGATCTACGGCCTTGTCCGGGGGTCAGGTGCTCATGACAGAATCATTCAGAATAGCAGATACACGAGACTGGATTAAAACAAAAAAGGGTATTGAGATATCTTTGAGTTTAACTGTCCACACCCCGAAAAGAAAACAAAAGACACTCGACACTTTATTACACATTGTATTTATAACAATCATATTTTTTTTTAGTCTCAAAGATGGCAACAACAAAAATAATAATAATAATAATAATTTCAAAACTAAAATTAAGCTTGTTCTTGAGACATATTTGTGCATGATTATGTTATCTTGCCACATGGACGTTTAATTTATAAATATATATAAATATATATTACTGCTCAACACAAATCAAATGAAAATTTGAGAAGAAAGCAGGCACAGTAAGATTACCATTCCGAATTTTAAGTTCAAGTAATATCTAGAGTATCCGGCAATGACGCTTACTGTGGGAAAATGGCATCATCGCCAGTTGCCAGGAACACTTTTAGAATTCATTTCTAGGAAAAGTATTTTCTGAACAAAATAAAGAAATTAATATATTAAAACAATAGGAACGTTTAAAAGGCTGCGAGATTCTCAAAGTAGTGCGAAGTCTCTGTCCCCCCCCCCCCAACCCCCCAAAATTAAGCTGAATAAACTGCTGCCGAGCATCTCGTTTCTGCTTCAACAACAATTCAAAATTCTCTTGCCAACCATCTCCAAATACTTTTCCTCGCCATCGACAGAGAATTTTGCTGTTCGCCTGGCAGTTTCGGCTTCAAGTGCTGCACAGACGGCTTCTACCCCAACACGTTGATGAAGAACTTCCTGGGTTTTTTATTTGGTCTGCTGCTGTCCATGGGCATTTACTTTTTTCTTTGCATGCAGGTATGTGGTTGCGATGTGATCATGTGTGGTGGAGATGTGATGATGTGTGGTGGAGATGTGATGATATGTGGTTGCGATGTGATATTTATGCCGCTGTGATATGTTGTTGCGATGTGATATTTATGTGGATGTGATATGTGGTTGCGATGTGATATTTATGTGGATGTGATATGTTGTTGCGATGTGATATTTATGTGGATGTGATATGTGGTTGCGATGTGATATTTATGTGGATGTGATATGTTGTTGCGATGTGATATTTATGTGGATGTGATATATGGTCGCACTGTGATATTTATGTGGCTGTGATATATGGTCGCACTGTGATATTTATGTGGCTGTGATATATGGTAGCGCTGTGATATTTATGTGGCAGTGATATTTGGTCGCACTGTGATATTTATGTGGCTGGGATATGTGGGTGCAATGTGATGATATGTGGTCGCGCTGTAATATTTATGTGGCTGTGATATTTGGTCGCGCTTTGATATTTATGTGGTTGTGATATGTGGTAGCAATGTGACGATATTTGTAGAATATTGACATTTCCATTAGACAAAAATGAGAGACATTGTCTAGTGCAGAATATGATATTTAAATATCGGGAGTTTATAACTGTTTTAGATGGAATTCAAAATGTAATCTATAATATAAAAAATTCATAGTCTATTAAAAAGGCATTATATAAGGATTAACGGTGTTGCAAAAAAATGTAAAGATAACAAGGTGCTTTGCATCAATGGTAATTTTTTTTTTTTTAAATTTTCAAAACTATGTTTTCAGCTTGAGGCTAACATGGAGTTCGCTCTGGTTCTGTGTATTTTCCTTGGCTGTTTCCTGTCACTGGGGATGGCCTTTTCTGTTGGGGTTCGGTGTATCGTGTACCTAGCGCTACCCAACTTTTGTTCCAGCAAAGGGAGGTGCGGAAAATGTGTTTCATCTTGTTATTTGTTTAAACAAAATACAATGTATTATTGTCTTAATGTGAAGTAGCAACTAACAATCTTATCGATAGATCATTGTCTAATATGGCGTAGCAATGCCTAACATGACATAGTAATGTCTATATGACGTAGCAATGTCTAATATGACATAGCAACAAACAATTAGGCGTGGCTCCAACAGACCTTCGATCGCCTGCTGTCTCATTTTCAAATTTTGTTTTTACTATCTTGCAATTTGAGTGGATGACTGGCGTGGGAAAAAACCTTAGTTGTTATTTCAGTATACATATATATACAATGGAACCTCTCATAACGAATTTAATTCTTTCCAGACTCTTTCTCGTTAAGTGAAACAATTTTCCCCATACAAATCAATGTAAAATACGATAATGCGTTCCATGCTAAAAAATACTAATTTTTCAAAAAATGTATTAACATTTATTCAAATAAAATTACTAATGAATTGTTAAGGAGTGTAACAACTTGGAATACAATTTAGATTTGAAACAAAAGACGTAAATAAAAATATGAATTTATGATAAATAATTAATCCTTTTTAACTAGAAAACTGTCTAAAGACATTTGTTCTTGCCGAGGCTTCAAAATTTGTCGTAAATGTGTCACAGCATTTTCATTGAATACATTTGTAGCACGAATAGCCACTTCCTTATTAGGGTGATGCTTCAGTTTCCATTTGAAGCATCCATCTCCTTAATTTTTTTTTGTTCTTGAGAATAGTGCAGATCGTTGATGTTGACCGATTGTATGTGCGTGCTAGATTAGCCACGCTCACACCTTGCTCTCGCTTTTCAATGATGTTACGTTTCATTTTAACAGTTATTTTTTCTCTCTTATGATTGTCTACTTGTGGTTTTTTCTTCGAAGACATTTTAGCACAGGTTATTACACTTTGCGCATAAAAAAATTACGAATACTGTCTGAACACAAAATTTGTAAAAACTTGTGATCACACACGAAAACAATACACTAACAGACCGGAAGTCCCGGCTCACAAATGAATGTCAGGAAAAAAAGGACTTCCCCTTTCTTCGTAACTCGTTATGGGAAATATCGCTCGTTAAGGTAGCAAATTCTTCACATTTTTTTTTTGCTCGTTATGCGAATTACTCGTTATGGTGTTCTTTCGATCTGAGAGGTGTCTCTGTATATATATATATATATATATATATATATATATATATATATATATATATATATATATATAATAAATGCTTGCTTGTAGACCAAGATAGAACGCACAGCTTTATATGAATCACATCAGTTATTATTATTATGGTGGTTTTATATAGCGCATTACCCCAGCCTGGGGCTAGGCTCACCGCAGTACCACAGCCTTTGGCTAGGCTCACTGCGCTTCACATAAAAATAAGCTATTACAGAAAATGACACATTTAAAAACAGCAATTGGTAAAAAGCTTTTCCTCACACACCCAATTACTATCCAACATAAGATTGTCCTGCATTCACAATACCATGATGTTTAACTATACCTGGAGAAGAGTTTTGAATTGAATCATTTTGAAATTTTTTTTTTTTTGCATGACCCATGGTTTATATAATTTTAACAAATAATAAATGTGTTCATTTGGTTTCAAAACCAGCATTAAATAAGTTATTTCACTTACTGTTGGTTATGTAATATAACTGGAAACAAACATTTTGTAAAAGTTATTCTAAGAATTGTGTTCAAAAATTCTTAAGGGCTGAATCATTTTTTTTTTACAAGATTAAATAAGCAAGACTCCATAATTGAATCAGACTGGGCTCCAAACAAAGAGATTAGATTATCAATCCGGTTCGTTCCTTTTAATCATATGGACATACACACATTTTGTCTTCCGAAGTACAATGAAGTCAAAAGGAAAACAACAACTTCGCAGTAGTTGTAAACATATTTCGTTGTTAGGTCTTTTCTTCTGATGTACGCCATGGTCCTCGTCCTGAATCACCCGGTGCAGAACTTCTCCCACAACATGGACGTCCTGTCCAACGCCGTCACGTGCGGTCAGAGCATGGCGCTGAACGAGACCAGGGAACTCTTGGAAAACGCGGCGTCTCCTCTCTTGGCGGTGATCGACGGCATCAGGTAGGTAGGTGAGGGGAACTCAACACACCAACTTCACTTTGAATTTACACGTGGGCACCATCGACAAACGATCGGTTCATGGAGATAGAAAGTTATATAAATCACACCAATTATTATTATTAAGGTGATTTTATAGAGCGCAGTACCCCAGCCCGGGGCTAGGTTCACGGCGCTTAGCATAAAAATCACATTAAAAGATGTAAAGATTACATCCTCTTCGGGACGCTAGTCAACGTACTTTTTGTCCGCAAAATAGCATTGACAAAGCTGTAGGCGTTTAAAGGGGCAGAACAAACTTACACCAATTAGAAATATGACAATATCCTCATAATATCAACCCATATAATGACGATTATAAAAACTCAATTTTAAGTTATGTTACTGGCGGCAGAATATCTGCCGCAATAGAATATACCTGCAAGTGGTGACCTCCACTTCAGGTTACCGCCGAGACCAACGCCGCTGTGAAAAATGGGAGTCCACCCATAAATCATATTAACTTTACTTTGATTTTATTTTTCAAATTAAAATTATGTACATTGATTTGTCTCGTTCAAGAACTATGATGGAGCACATTAAAAAGTTTGCCGGGAAGATCCGAGACGCCTTCAAATGTTTACTCCGCGCCGTCAAAGAGATCGTCGCCACCGTGGCCCGAGTCTTTCAGTGGCTGGCTGGCATGACCGATGTGTGCAACGAGAGGATGGGACAACCTTACAGAAAATGTAAAAAGGTTTTTGTATTTAAACTTTTTTTTTTTTTTAAATTGTATCGCTAGCATGACTCGCCATGGATGTGTTTCCAAAACTAACATGACTCGCCATGGATGTCTTTCCAATACTAACATGTAGTCGACTCGCCCCACAGGCGTTCGACGATGGCTACGACAGCTGCTGTGACGCCCTCGGCATATTAAAATTCATCTGCGGCATCGTGCGGCTAGTGAGCCACGTCTGCAACCTGGCCAGGATCGGGGAGCTCCTGTGTCTGGTGACCGACGCCATAAAACAGTTGGTCGTCGAGAAGGTGAGCAGCAGATCGTCCAAATTAATAAAAATTGCAACCGACGCCCGAAGCCAAACTAGAAATAAACGATGAGATATTTCATGATTTTAGTTTGAAAACTCCAGATGCGCACGGTTTCTGATTCTTTTAACAATTTATTCCCAATATTGTTTTTGAGTGTTGATCATCAAACATCTGTAGCCAATACTGAAACGCAATAAGCTTTAGTGAAGCCTTAGTATCAAATCTAATTTTTTTTTAAAATCTCACTTTCATTCATCAGAAATAACTTCCAAATCTAGGAGTAGGGGCCAGAGAAAAACAAGAACGAATGATAGAAACCGTGTTTTGTTTTTTTGTTTTTTTTAAATTATTATTATTTTTCTTTTTAAACCAAGCTATGATATAATGAATTCTACGCACGGACCCCATTTATGGACCCATTCTTTTTTAAACGGAAGCTGTGCAGCCATCCTCTCCCACAATCACTCGAAAGTTTAAACTTCGTGTATATATAATATAATTAGTTGATTTGTAGAATAAACTTAGGACATTGATAGATTAAATGAGCCACTTGGACTGTGCCAATTGTTAGTTCTGTAACTTTCCTTCCTCAGACTTAAGAGTTTGAATATGAAAACCAAACACTTTATATATATATATATATATATATATATATATATATATATATATATATATATATATATATANATATATATATATATACGTGTATATATTAATATTGTAAAAAGGATGTTAATAGAAAGTAGGTAAAATTACGATACCCCTAATCAATCAAGAAATGAAATAAAGTTATAATTTTTTTTTTTTTTAAATGAGTATCGAAACTAAAATGCTTACAATGTGACTACTGTCAGATCGGTCCACCGATTATGGACAAGGTCAACGACGTCAAGGAGATGTTTTATTTCAACGTGAGCATCGACTACCACTTCCACTACAACATGAACCAGTCGAGGCCGTACAGGTGAGCCGCTCAGCGAAGGGGTCTTACTAGGTTCCGTAGCCCGGGTCGGTCAATGCCATCCTTAGCTGGACGGGTGAACGAGATGTCTGTCGCCCAGTTCTTGGAGATCTGATCTCTTCATCAAACATCTGTTTTAACGATGCTCTTGTAGTGGGTTTGTTTGGTCATCGTTTGTGAGCCCCGTCTGTGTTTGGTATCGTTTGTGAGCCCGTCTGTGGTTGGTCATCGTTTGTGAGCCCGTCTGTGCTTGGTCATCGTTTGTGAACCCGTCTGTGCTTGGTCATCGTTTGTGAGCCCGTCTGTGGTTGGTCATCGTTTGTGAGCCCGTCTGTGTTTGGTCATCGTTTGTGAGCCCGTCTGTGGTTGGTCATCGTTTGTGAGCCCGTCTGTGGTTGGTCATCGTTTGTGAGCCTGTCTGGGGTTGGTCATCGTTTGTGAGCCCGTCTGTGGTTGGTCATCGTTTGTGAGCCCGTCTGTGGTTGGTCATCGTTTGTGAGCCCGTCTGTGGTTGGTCATCGTTTGTGAGCCCGTCTGCGGCTGGTACACGTTGGTTGAAGAAAGTGAGATCAAAACTAAGATATTTTAAATATCGTATATGTACTACAAGACGCAAATGGTATTAAAAGGGGGGGGGGGAACACCTTCTTACGAAGCACTCCTTGAATGCCTTTTGTCAGTGTTGTTGAGTCCGGGAGAGAATGCCTAAAAGATTGTTTTCCAAGTTGTATAATTTTGAACTTATGAAAGAAGACTGAAAGCTTTTCAAATTGTACGGGTTTATTGTAGTAGCGTTGTGATGAAAGCATTTTAAGATAGAAATGATGGGGTAACATGGAATGAAATTGTTGGAAAATCCAATTAAAATTTTCACCAGAATGAGTGTTACATCGAATCTTATTTTAATATTTAAAAAAAAGCAAAAAAAAAAAACTTTGATTTTAATTTTGATGAGAACATTTTTTTCGGAACCATTTCGAACATTTTGTAATACACTAATAAAATATTAATTTTGAAATCATTTTTGTTTTTTGGACACAGCGAGATTAAAGACGCCATTTTGAATGAAATTAAAGAAAAACTGAGCGTCTTTGACGTCATCCAGGCCATCGTGGACAACGTCATGTGTTTCACCGTCCTGTTGGTCGTGGTCAAGGCCGTCATGTACAGGAGGGGATACGTCCACAAGGACCACTTCGACAACGTCTACCTCACCAAGTATCTGCATGAGGTGAGGTACACCACATAATCCATTTTACCCAACAGTATGTTAGGATCGACAGGTTATTCCCAAAGCTGATTCCATTTTATTGGTGTATTTGTACCACAGCATCCTCCATGGGTTTTCCCCGTTAAATTGTATTTCTAATGATTCTTATTGCAGTCAATTATGACATACTACGTACAAGTGTTGAGATGCCTGTAATTATGAAGGATTTGTGAAAAGATTTTTGTCAGATGTGCTCCTGAGATTCGTGTTTTTGCTTAAAGGGGCTAAACAAATGTTAAATTAATCATGACTTTACGCAGTGGCTAGGTCGGTCGTGAATGTAATATGTACGTTTTTGGTGATGCACAAAAATGAACGCCTTTCCAGTGCGCGGTGCGTAAGACAGCTTTGCTCATCACTAGAGAATACTGTGATGTTAACTTACTTGACGTCTGAACGTTGCACAACGTAACATTATTGAATTAACATTCCTAGACCAAAGGAGCGCAACCCTTTTTTCCCCCCATAGAGGCCACAGTGTTGGCGAATGACTTGTACAATTGTCCACCCAATCATAAAACTCTACTATTAAATCAAGTGAGATTGAATACCACCGAAAATGGCGCATCTGCTACTACATATATACAGAGAGAGAGAGAGAGAGAGAGAGAGAGAGAGAGAGAGAGAGAGAGAGAGAGAGAGAGAGAGAGAGAGAGAGAGAGAGAGAGAGAGAGAGAGAGAGAG
>CAXITT010000206.1:395406-414192 GCA_964033795.1 Lymnaea stagnalis
GAGAGAGAGAGAGAGAGAGAGAGAGAGAGAGAGAGAGAGAGAGAGAGCAGGGTCGTCTATTAGTTGTTCGTTATTTGAACAGAATCAGCTGAGATGTAAGGCATTATTCTCATTGAGTAATGGAAGCTTTCAATGTCCTGCACAGTAAGACATCAGTTGATTATGACGTTAGTCTTTCTTAAACGAATTTCAGATTGATGTCAAAAGAATTGAGATGGACAAGGAATCACTATTTCCACTCAGGTTTATTGAGACTCTGAAGTACATCCCTTCATTTTCATATTACATGACGAAGGGTGAGGTGAGACTTCAGAAATGTGTTCCTTATTTTTTAATATTTTTAAAAAGATGTTTGCTTGATCAATAGAGCCTCACAAATAAGACTGAGAAGATAGCTTAAGTTTTTAGGATTTCTTCGGCCACTACAAAAATTAATGACTTTGATGCTTCACCCATTTTATATGTAATAGATAGGTTTCCACGTTTTTAAAAAAATGGGACATACCTTGGAAACAAGCTCTTCACAAGCGGTACGGTTCTGTCTTCTCTACATAGATAAAGAAATTACTTAAAGGGTTACTGTTTTGGCTTTTTGCCGCATTCAACGCTAGCTACTACATCGTCTGCGACTACGGGATGTTCTGGATACTTGACCTGGTTAGACGGCATTTAGACGTTCGCACGAGCACTGCCGTCCCGCCTCATCTTCAGCTGCATGTCAAAGGTCAGGGACCGATGGCTGACATGTACAAAGTAAGCATGAGACTGTGACTCAAAGCTTTATTTGTTTGAAACAGAACTGGTGACATCTAATGGTTTGATTATAATTTGAATTAATTTAATATCCCGAAAAGATGTCCGGAAAAAAATGTTCTGCTAAGTTTCATTTGTAATTATATCACGAGTTAAAGTTCCGCTAAAAGATAGGAAAGGTTTCATATATATATATATATATATATATATATATAATAAGTCATGATTGTTTAAAGAAATTAAGTGAATAAATATCAAAACACCATTATATTTTACAGTCTATTAACTCTGAAACTGAATATCACAGCCTTGCTGAAGTAATCAATAAGCAAATTATACTGTACAAATAGTATTTATGTTTAACATTTTAACATTACTCTCCATCGCATCATATCTCATCTCCGCCCCTGACAGGCCATGGTCGGTATTGTGGAGCCAGTGTCAGACTCGGGCCTAAACCTGGACACGTCACCCTGTCTGCCCAATCCTAATGTCCCCAACTTCCAGGCCTACAAGGCCATAGCCACCATCATCTTCCTGTGCCTTTTCCTGACCATCTTTGAGGCCTACTTCCTGCGTCTTCGGCACGTCGTGGCGTCCATCTACTACCCGCACAGAGAACGGGCTAGAGCCGTTTGGCTGTACAATCACATCCTCACGGTAGTCATGGTTGCGTGTGCTGTTGTGACAGTGTTGATGTGTTGTTGTGACAGTGGAGATGTGTTGCTGTGACAGTGCTGATGCGCCCTTGGGACAATGTCGATGCACCGTTGTGACAGTGTTGATCCGTCGTTGTGACCGTGTTGATCCGTTGCCGTGACAGTGTTGATGCGCCGCTGTGACAATGTTGATGCATTGTTGTGACAGTGTTGATGTGTTGTTTTGACCGTCTTGCTGATATGGGGGTAGTGAAAAGATTGATTAATACACGAATAAATAGAATGTTCTTTGATTTAATCTTAATTTAAGTTATAGGCAAACACCGATGCGTGAATTAATGTGAATGACCTTGGCAGATGCGTGAATTAATATGAATGACCTTGTCTATTTCTGTCCCCAGTCCCGTGACGGATTTTTGATATTCGCAAGGCGACAGCTCCAGCGAAAGTTTAAGAACGAAAAATCTATTGACAAACTTAGCTTCATAAGCAGATTAGAAAAAAACCTCCCACTCCTCAAGTACGTTCAATCTCTTAGATATAACTTTTCCTAACCGACCAACACGGCTATACATGCGGTAGTGCTACAAGTACTTAAGTCACAAAAGTATCCGTTTTCAACTATTCCACTTTGAACCTTGAAACTGACTAAGCATCTAAAGCAGTTTGGTAGCGTTTCTCTCCTTCGTAAAGGGGACTAGGGTGCGTGTTGGTTTGTGTTCCTATTCATACAGTGCGTTTAGCTCATCGAGATTGTAGCATTTCTCCATACTGATATCACTGTAGCGTCTTCTGCTACTATTGTAGCTTGTCGTGGACTGGGCGTATATCTCAGTTGACATCAGATAAGGATTAACTACCAATTATTTCTCACATGTCATGAACACGAAGTCCAAGTCTGCACATGTCAATTCTTTATTTATATAAACACTACACATGATAATAAAATCCACTATTGGAATGATTGGTGAATATAATTAATAATAAATCTATTTCTCTTTAGAATAACATCATGTGAAGTCACTCAAACATTGTCTCATTCATTACTCGTGAAACAAAATCTTCTCAACCGCTTTTATCACCCATTTAGTTGTTCCTTACTCTCTATAATTATATGTATGTATCACTACACTGACATGAAACAGTGCTTTCTACTCAGCAGTGAATAAACATCAAATATCATTTTGTTACAAAAATCAATGGCTACAATTGCTTGGTTTGGGTTTTTTAACAAATGTGTGACTTAATGAGTTAATGACTGGATGACTTAATAACGTAATGACTTAATTACTTTTAGCACAAAGTTAAACTGTATAACTAAATGGATTTTTTTTTAAAGTAGACATAACTCTTTTTCATTGTCATCTTTGTTTGTTAAGCAGTCATAATTTTCTTCAGAGATTTCACAAAACCTTACAACTTTTAAACGAAAAATAAGAACAATAAAGTTGAGCAAAATATTATTTAAAAGAAAGTAACTGCAGGATGTATTTTGAAAATAACATCAGGATATATTTAAAAAAATTAATTGTAGGATGTATTTGTTTCAACTCTCAGTACGTCTTGTTTCTCGTGAGACGAACGGCTGCAATTTTGCCACATATCCGTTACTCTGATGCCAACAATTCCTCCAATCAATCTCAACCTCCCCATGCCCCATTCTGTCACACAGGCGCCTCACCACACTCCTGGGGCGTAAGAGGAAGTACTGCCTGTCTTGTAGTCGGGAGGCTAAGGCCAGCGACATGGAGAACTTCGTCCACTGCGTCAACTGCAAGTCTCCGTACTGCAACGAATGTTTCGTCAATCTGGGCAACGTCTGCACGGCGTGCATGAATCCCGTAAGTGAAGATGTCCTGCCAATGCCAATCACACGCCAATCACACGCCAATCAGTCGACAATAACACGCCAATCACACACCAATCACACGCCAATCAAATGCCAATCACACGCCAATCACACGCCAATCACACGCCAATCACACGCCAATCACATGCCAATCAGTCGACAATAACACGCCAATCACACACCAATCACACGCCAATCACACGCCAATCAAATGCCAATCACACGCCAATCACACGCCAATCACACGCCAATCACACGCCAATCACACGCCAATCACACGCCAATCACACGCCAATCACACGCCAATCACACGCCAATCACACGCCAATCAAACGCCAGGCGCACTCCAATCACACGCCAATCACACGCCAATCACACGCCAATCACCCGCCAATCACACGCCAATCACACGCCAATCACACGCCAATCACACGCCAATCACTCGCCAATCACTCGTCAAGCACACGCCAATCACACGCCAACCAATCGCCAATCACACGCCAATCACACGCCAATCACACGCCAATCACACGCCAACCAATCGTCAATCACACGTCAATCACACGCCAATCACACGCCAATCACACGCCAATCACACGCCAACCAATCGTCAATCACACGCCAATCCCCTTGCGGTTCATATGAAGCAGAAAACAAAACATTCGATGGTAATGACTAATAAGTCAAGTGAAACAAAATGTCGTAAACTAAGCGTCAGGGGTTTAACTGACCCACTGAGATGGACACATATTGTCTTAGACATTTCCCATGGCACTTCCTCCAATTTATTAGATATTACAGTAATTACAGTAATACTGTTACTGTATAAAAGTTAGCATTCTCAACCCAGAAGTCGATATTGTAACTTCTATTTCGATTGACAGCTTGACTACGGCGATCCAGATGATTTGGACGTTGAGACCGACTCAAGTCAGGATGAGGAGGTAACCCATCAAACAAGATTATGGAGGAGGAGAAAGAAAAAGTGGGGAGGGGTGTGGTTTGGGGGGGAAAAAGAAAGTGTACAAAATCAAATCTTTTTTCTATTGACAAATTCAAGAAATGTATTTGATGTGTTTCAAACCCCCCTCCCCCCCCCCCCAATTTTTTGTTTTGTTTTACCAAACCTACTCATTTTAATTTATACAATTAAAAATACAGGACAGAGGCTTTCAGCTGAGATAATTACATTTCCATGGTAACCGAAGTGTTTTATACCAAGCTCGTCATTAAAATTATTACTTTTCATTATACCTGGAAACGTTATTGCAGATTGTCTCTCCACCAACTTAAGGCCTGAAAAAAAAATCGGCATTGTCTTTAATCCTCTACATGTTCAAGCCCTTTGAAGTCTATTGGACACAGAAATCACATAACTACTGGCCAAGGCCCAATTTAAAAAAAAAAAAAAAAGCTTTTACTCAAAAAAAAATCGGCATTGTCTTTAAACCTCTACATGTTCAAGCCCTTTGAAGTCTATTGGACACAGAAATCACATAACTACTGGCCAAGGCCCAATTTAAAAAAAAAAAAAAAAAAGCTTTTACTCAACTGCATATAAGCGATTAAGCCTTCAACAATAATCAAAATAGTGATAACTTTTCTTCATTATTTCAGTTGTTCTGAACATCAATCTATTCCACGCCTCACTGAGCCCTATAGTCCTTAGCGCGTCCTAAACTTTATAAATTTTTCATGCAACATTTGTTTAGAAAATCTTTACTTTCTGTCGTAGAAAAATAACATGATAAAACGCTAAAGACTAATGTAAAATTAAACTTTTAAACCTAACAAGAGGAACTTCTTATTTCTATTTAATCCAGGGATAAAGAGATTCGCCTAATTTGGTGATAACAGCTTGTCAAATTTTGTATGATTATTGAGCAAAGAGTTTTAGATATCAGATACTGCCACTCATTTTTGTTCGGTCATCTTTGTGGATGTCTATCGTGTGCAGTTTTCTGGTAATCTTGCTTTTACACTTCCTTCCCCATCAAGGACAAGGCAGTCAGAGTCGCGTCGCTGAAAGCGAGGAAGCAGAAGGTCGTCAAGAAACAAGAGGACACGGCCAAACGCCAGAGCGATATGCTGAAAGCTTTTCAGAAACGCTTCGCTCCCAAGGACGCAGTGGGTGACAACGACCTGGATGTGGAGGGCCAGCCAAACACGGGGGGTGGAGATGACGGGGCGGAGCAAGCAGGGGACGAAGAGGCAGGGGAGGAGGAGGCAGGGGACGAAGAGGCGGGGGAGGAGGAGGCAGGGGAGGAGGAGGCAGGGGAGGAGGAGGAAGCAGAAGAGGAGGAAGCAGAGGAGGAGGAGGCAGGGGAGGAGGAGGCAGGGGAGGAGGAGGCAAGGGACGAGGAGGCAGGGGATGAGGAGGCAGGGGATGAAGAAACAGGGGAGGAGGAGGTTGTTGAGAGTGAGCCCACGTCCGATTACAGCACGGACTACCAGTACGGAGAGGCCGACACCACGTCAGAAGATGAGGCACCCCCAAGGAGGACAAGCGTGCGTAGAAAAGTGGACAAAGTCTCCTTAGACATTTTCTCTAAAGATGAAGACAGCAGCTAATTTTCAGTGGCGTGTCTGTATGACGCCAGAAAGGGGTTGCTTCAGTGGCGTGTCTGTATGACGCCAGAAAGGGGTTGCTTCAGGGCGTTTCTGTATGACGCCAGGAAAGGGTTGCACTGGCAAGGTTTAAACTGTTGTTGGAAATTCTTTTTTTTTTTTTTCTCTCAATTTGTATCATGCTGCCTGAAGTCATTGACGCGGTTCAAACGTGGTTAGGTTAATTAGGTTATGGTAGGTTAGATTAATCAGGCTATTGTAGGCTAGGTTACTAAGGTTATGGTAGGTTAGGTTACTTTGGTTAGGTTACTAAGGTTACGTAGGTTAGTTTGATTAGGGTATGATGGGTTAAGTTAATTATGTTATGGTAGTTTAGGTTTATTAGGTTATGTAGATTAGGTTAATTGGGGCATGGTAAGTTAGGTTAATTGGGGTATGGTAGGTTAGGTTAATTAGTTTATTTTAGGTAAGGTTAATTAGGTTATGTTAGATTAGGTTAATTATGTTATGGTAGGTTAGTTTAATTAGGTTATGGTCGGTTAAAATTAATTAGGTTATTTTTTTGTTAGGTGCTAATTACTTTTTTATATTTTTTCATTAGGTTATGGATGGTTAAGTTAATTAGGTTATGGTAGGTAAGGTTAATTACGTTATGGTAGGTTAGGTTAATTATGTTATGGTAGGTTAAGTTAATAAGGTTAAGCTAGTGTTAGGTTAATCAGGTTATGCTAGGTTAGGTTACTAAGGTTATGATGCAAAATGTTGTTATGCCAGTTAAATCAGAAAGACTATCGATATTTTTTAGCTAATGTTCTTATAAGACCTACAATTATAAAATGATTAATGACATTGTATCAGATGACAGACTATATCAGATGACACCAGGCTAGATCAGATCCTTTCTTTTTAAAAAAATAATTACATTTCTTTCAGTTTCATTCTTTGCTTCAGAAACATCTTCATTAAGCTTCTGGAAGATTCATGTTTTGCTTTGTAACAGTTTTTGTTAGCTTCATCCAGATTCTGTATGTTAATAGTTTAATTCTTTCAGATTCAATCAGTCTTTAAAGATTTAAATTTCATTCAGTCTGTCTTTTTCTGTGTCCGAGACTGTCAGATTTTATCAAATCGTAGAATTTGTTGAATTTAGTGGCGTTTGTTAAACTGTATTAGTTGCATTTGTTGAACATTATTTCTTGAAATACACCTATGACATTTGTTTTATCTCTACGTGTAGCATTTGTTAAATTTAATTTCTCTTCAAACCTTTAGTCAGTACTTTGCTGCAGTTGTTCCAATCTTCTTGTTGAACGTGTTATATTTTTATTGATGTTCAGTTCAACGCTACTTGTAGGGTT
The DNA here is from genome assembly GCA_964033795.1 of Lymnaea stagnalis. Classification (NCBI taxonomy): domain Eukaryota; kingdom Metazoa; phylum Mollusca; class Gastropoda; family Lymnaeidae; genus Lymnaea; species Lymnaea stagnalis. Next base: position 402,594 of record CAXITT010000206.1, read on the forward strand.
TCAAAAAAACGTTATATCTAATGAATTTTATTGAAATTTGTTGATTTGTGCTTTTTTTACCCCTCTAATTTTAGTACCAGCTCAATCACTTGTAATCCAGCGAGCTCTGGTTTTAGTTCCTGCACAACCACTTGTATTTTAGCGAAGCCCGGTATTAGTTCCTTCAGTCACATGTAATCTAGCGAACAGTACATTTTGATCTAATAAAACTTGCATTGAATTCCTGGATGAACGAGGTATCATCCTCTTAACACTACTTTGTCCAGACAACACGACTTTGTCCAGACCCACCCATACATAAACACTATCCTCCACTGTAATACCTACTCTCCAACCCCGGTGAGGGCCTACCAACCCAGATGACGGCCTGCTACCCAATCCTAGGGTCGATCTTCCAAATCTATAAGTGATAGAAGTGATGGCAGACATCAGTGGCGTAAACAAAGGATAAGGACGCCTGAGGCGGACCAATAATTTCACCGCCCCTTTCCCCGGAAAAAAAAAACCAACTCTGGAGTCGGCCGAAAATTCCGCCCCTTCCATAGAAAGACAAATTTCCGCCCGTGGAGCCCTTTAAACCTTTTCCTACGCCATTGGTAGAACTCCCTGCCGCACACCTGAATCTATCTGCAAACTCAGTTTCATCTCATGAATAACACTTTAGCCAATGACAATATATTTCTTAATTTATGTCATTTGTTGTATGCAACAACATAGTGACGCAATAGTTGTGGACGGTTTTTTTCCGTCTCAAAATGATAAATATTAATGAAGAGAATGTACTTACTGTCATTGCACTGCTCAAATATATTCTAAAGGTGGCTTTTGGGTCCGGACGGTGATCTTGTCTAAATCCTGCGTGTTTATCTACATTGCGCGTATTCAAAACATTTTACCAGGGATTGATAGCCCTGTAGATTTATAGCATTATGATGGTCGATGAAGCTTTAGAGCATATGATAAGTAATGCAATGACCGTAATGCAATGACCATTGCAGTTTGATAGCCTCCATCATTTGATATACGACACCACCCCCCCACCCCGGTAGTTTGTTAGAGAATGCCCCCCCCCCGTAATTTGTAGTTTGTAAGTCTGTTAGAGCCCATTTCTTTGTAGAAGCTTTACAAGATGTCACCCACCCCCCTCCCAACCCCTGTATTTCCAATATTTTAGAGCTGAGTTTATAATTCAATGTGTCCGCCCATGTTTCATCCGGCCATGCAGATGCCACCTCATTTAATCTCATTTACCAAATAAAAGTCGGTTTACGATATATATCTATTGTTTAATCCATTATCAAGGGTCATTGTGGTATAGCGAGGATGAAAAAATGTTTCCTACAATAGCAATTATAGACGTCCAGTGGAGAAAATAACAGTTGCATTTCCAGCAGTTCAAAAATTCAACCGAATATATACATAATATATATTATAAATATATAAAATGAGCATGCGATAAAGCAAAAACACAGCCTGTGAATAGAGCTTATATTTATTAATCAATATCTAACCCTGGAAAGTAACAAATCATTGGCTGGCTCAATATTCTCAATAGACTTCTTTGGGGGACTGAATCAAACTAACAATTGGGCTCAAATATATACAACAATGACCTTTCAATGTAAATGACTCATAATTCAAATGCTTCTATATATTTCACATGCTTCTTTTTTACAATTCATATGTTTCTATTTTATAATTCATATGCTTCTATTATACAATTCATAATGGATTTCAAGTGTAACTCATAGTGGGTTTCAAGTGTAACTTCATTGGCTTAAAAATGTAAATATGAATTGGCTTGAAATATAAATAATATTTTTTAAATTATAATTATATAAATCACAACTTGTGAAAACTAAAAGATGGAATACACGAAAATTGTACAGATCAAATGCCTAAATTATCTCTGAAAGCACCACTTTTGCACCACTCTTGCACCACCTGTCAGTTATGTGGACAAAAAAGTATGCAACCAAGTGCTTTGAGAATTCCGTCAGATACTTCTACGGTACCAATAAAAAAACGAAATAGCCGAATATATAATTTAAGAAAATGAACATAACAAATTTAACATAAATGAACTATCCAAATGCCACCTTGTGTAATCCTTTTCAATAATCTTCAACCTCTTCTTCTTCGTCTTCTCCCGCTTGTGGGCCAGAGTCAACACCAACCTCCTCGTAATCTTTCTCAAGAGCAGCCAGATCCTCACGAGCCTCAGAGAACTCTCCCTCCTCCATGCCTTCACCAACGTACCTGAAAGAGGAAGGGGAAAATATGAGCAAGTTGAATAAAAGTATATGGATATTTAGGGTTAAGGTGGCATTTTTCCGTCTTCATGAGACGATGGGGTAGCTTCTATATTATTGACCCTTTCCCCGCATGACTTACGAGGACAATCCTGGAGCGGCAGCCAATGCTTCATTTCGCCAATGCTTCATTTCGCCAATGCTTCATTTCGCAAATGCTTCATTTCGCCAATGCTTCATTTCGCCAATGCTTCATTTCGCCAATGCTTCATTTCGCCAATGCTTCAGTTAGCCAATGCTTCAGTTAGCCAATGCTTCAGTTAGCCAATCCTTCAGTTAGCCAATCCTTCAGTTAGCCAATGCTTCAGTGAGCCAATGCTTCAGTTAGCCAATGCTTCAGTTAGCCAATGCTTCATTTAGCCAATGCTTCATTTAGCCAATGCTTCATTTAGCCAATGCTTCATTTAGCCAATGCTTCATTAGCGGAGGAAATTATTATACATGTTAAAAGATAAAACTAATTACCAGTGGACAAATGCACGTTTGGCATACATGAGGTCAAACTTGTGGTCAAGTCTAGCCCAGGCCTCGGCAATAGCAGTGGTATTGCTTAACATGCATAATGCACGCTGGACCTTAGCCAGATCACCCCCAGGGATGACTGTCGGCGGTTGGTAATTGATGCCAACCTGAAATACATATACATTAAATAACATCAAACGACAACAAGTAGGCTAAATTCTTTTTTCTTAACATACAATGTCATTTTAACGCGGACAAACGCTACCGTGTATGGAACAATCAAATGGTATAACTGGAAACGTCGTCTACCTTGAAGCCAGTGGGGCACCAGTCGACGAACTGGATGGTCCTCCTGGTCTTGATGGTGGCAATGGCAGCATTGACGTCCTTGGGGACGACATCACCTCTGTACAGCATGCAGCAGGCCATGTACTTGCCATGACGCGGGTCACACTTCACCATGGTGTTGGCTGGCTCAAAGCAAGCATTGGTGATGTCAGCTACCGAAATTTGCTCATGATAAGCCTAAAATGTGAAGCAGCGGATGATTTTTTTTAAAAATTAATGGGATGCGATAATATACATTCAAAATTTATGAAAGGTACAATTGTAATTCCGCCCCCCCCCCCAATAATTAATTATAAATAGAGAAGCAAATGGAAGTGGTCGAAAGCTCTACGATATCCTTCGACTATCACATAACCTTAGTGATATTTAGCACACAGATTAAAACCATGCTGATGAATTTATATACGTCACCATTCCAAAGGGCGATTACTACGATGTTTAGAAATGATACCGGCTGCCTGAACATTATGCACGTTCCACAAACAATACCTTCTCAGCGGAGATGACTGGGGCATAAGTTGCAAGTGGGAAATGAATGCGAGGGTAAGGAACCAAATTGGTCTGGAACTCTGTCAAATCTACATTCAGGGCACCATCAAACCTACAGAGATGGAGTAGAAAATTACGCGGAAAAGATTATACCTTATAATTATATAACATTAAAACATAGCTTTAGACATAATATTACATCATAGCTTTACTAGACATGACTACAACATAGCTTTACTAAACTGAATACAACTTACAACATATCTTTACTAAACCGAAACTACAACATAGCTTTACAAGACAATATATTAAAACAGCTTTACTAGACAATACTCAAAAATATAGCTTTACTAGACAGAATACTCCACATAGCTTTACTAGACAGAATACTACAACATAGCCTTACAAGACAATATTAAAACATGGCTTTACTAGACAATACTACAACATATAGCTTTACTATACAGAATACTAAAAAACATTTTACTAGACAGAATACTACAATATAGCTATGCTAGACAGAAGAAGAAACAAATCAATTTAACAGAAAAGGACCTGAAGATGGTTTCTATATAAAATGTCTGGAAATGTTTAACAACTTAATCATCAAAAAGACCTGAGCGATGCTGTGACCGATGAGACGATCTGGGCGACCAGGCGGTTGAGGTTGATGTAGCTGGGACGCTCCACGTCCAGGTTGCGCCGGCAAATGTCGAAGATTGCCTCGTTGTCCACCATGAAGGCGCAGTCCGAGTGTTCCAGGGTGGTGTGGGTTGTCAGGACCGAGTTGTACGGCTCCACCACGGCGGTGGAGATCTGGGCAAAGTGAGGGGCGAAGGGAGGTGTGTGTTTTTAAATAGTTGAATGCAATTGTACGAGCGTGTAACAAATGTAGGCACAAGTTATAAAGAAATAATATCTGGAATATCTTTTTCAACTGTTAAAAGAATGACCACGATACACACGCATGAATCATGAACGGCCTAATGCTGTTAGTAAAAATGTTACCTTCGGGGCTGGGTAGATGGCAAACTCCAGCTTGGATTTCTTGCCATAGTCAACGGATAGTCGCTCCATAAGCAGGGACGTGAATCCAGATCCTGTGCCTCCGCCAAAACTAAATAAAGACAGAAGTATTACAAGGTTATATCTCTTGGTGGTGTTCGTCTTTCGCATGCGAAGATGACCAACGCTATGATCAGAGGGAGACAGTCATTTTATTTGTGCTTGAAAAACTCCTAAAACCTAGGATACCCGTTGTTTTGGGTCCTAGTTGGAATAGAGTCGATTCTATTTTTCCTTGCTGTGTGTTCTCTTTAGGAATGAGTGGTACCCTTACTATGAGGATTGTGCCCCTACAGTGGTACAAACGTTATCACTCTTTCATCGACAATGTTTTACAGAGATTTAAAAAAAAATTAACCTGAAAATGCGAGACTGCATTAATATTACTGAATTTTAAAAAGGTAAATCAATCTATTTCGACTTAACAGTTGCATTTTTTTTTTTACAAAGCTAAACTGACCTGTGGAAGATTAGGAATCCCTGGAGACCAGAGCATTGGTCAGCACACTTCCTCATGCGGTCGAGTACAAGGTCGACTATCTCCTTTCCGATGGTGTAATGCCCTCTTGCGTAATTGTTGGCGGCATCCTCTTTACCAGTGATCATCTGTTCTGGGTGATAGAGCTGTCGGTAGCTGCCAGTTCTGATCTCATCTGTTGAGCAGTTATAGAGATCATAGTGGCCACTAGTAAAAAGCTGAATATATCCATAATTGGTTAACAGATACCATTCGAGAGTTGTGAATATTATATCCGCAATTCGTAATATATAGTATCTTAGTCCTACAAGAGCAAGAAGAAAGGATTTTAAACAGGCTTTCATCTTGGTGCTACAAGAGCAAGAAGAAACAATTTTAAATAGCCTACCATCTTGGTGCTACAAATAGCAAGAAGAAAGGATTCTAAATATTTCCAGTAATTCTGTTGAAAGTTCAGAGACTTCACACTCATGCAGCGGACTCTTTTACAGTGTTATAGATAGGCAGCGACGCCATTGTCTTTAAACAAACGTTAAAAACTTGAGCTTAAGTACCAAGAGTGTGCACCATGAGTGTGCACCAAGAGTGTGCACCAGCAATGTACATTAGACTTGTAAACCTACCAACAACAGTAGGCTCCAGATCGATGAACACGGCTCTGGGCACATGTTTTCCTGACCCAGACTCACTGAAGAAAGTGTTGAACGAATCGTCGACGCCACCCCCAACCCCTTTGTCCAGTGGCATTTGTCCATCTGGCTGGATCCCGTGTTCCAAACAGTACAGCTCCCAGCAGGAGTTACCCATCTGGACTCCGGCTTGGCCGACGTGAACGGAGATACATTCACGCTGGAAATATGAAAGCAAAAGAAAAACAGGACGCGTAATTAAAATATGATAGTTTAAGAAATTAAAAAGTATTTATGTGGGACGCTTGAAACATTTTTTTGGGGGGTTAAATTTTCATGACTAGTGACCCTAGGAAGTGTTAAAACAATTTATAATTAGCTGGGTTTAAAATACATTATTGGAGATTCAATGGTAACTGTTGTGTGACCATATTTTTTGTTTAAATCCGACCTTTCAATGAGGAATACAATTGCAATATTTTGACTTACCATTTTGGGAGTTTGGTTCTTGTACTGTGTCAAGGTGTCCAAGTGTATCCCAAGTGTGGTAAGGTTTATCCAAGTGTGGCAAGGCTTATCCTAGTGTGGCAAGGCTTATCCTAGTGTGGCAAGGCTTATCCTAGTGTGGCAAGGCTTATCCAAGTGTGGCAAGGCTTATCCTAGTGTGGCAAGGCTTATTCAGGTGTGGCAAGGTTTATCCAAGTGTGGCAAGGTGTAGCTGACGCGCCAGGCAGTTCTCAGTTGTTTTATGCTTGACCGAATGATCACGTGTTGTTGTCTGGTTGTTGTTTTTTGTTGTTTGTTTTTAATGTGTTTTTTTGGATCAGGTTGTGAGGTGTAAACCAGGGGTTCTTAAATTGTCATTGACCAGCCACACTAAAAAAAATTTCGGAAATCACAAATAATTTTGTTTGATATAGCATTTTAATATGAACAATACATAATTCTATGTTTGTAATAAAAAAAAAAGAAGACCTCGTTAAAATGGCGTACATAAATTTCTAGGGAAATGCAATGTAAGCATGTGTAGAACAGCGGAGAACCATTAAAACACATAATATAGAAATAGAAAGTCAGATGAACAAGACTGAAATGTTCACACGAGACACATTCCACGTGCCGAGGCAAACTGAGGACATAAAGGCGACCATTGGCACAAAAAAAACAACAACAAAAAACGCGCTCCAAGTCCCAGCAAGCGGGAGAAATCTGTTTTTTTAAGTGACAAAAATTTAGGACAGCTATTCTAATTTAGGTAGTTATAGAAAATTGTTGCTTAATGGAGAGAAGTAAAATCAGCTTTAAGCCGAATCGAATTTTTTTTTTCAAGTTTACAATTTCTTTATCCAGGTCTCCCTTCAAGTTGTGCCACGTCATGCCGTAACACTCGGTACGCCTCTGGTGTGCGTCTGGTCCCACCCTCTGTACGCCTCTGGTCGACGTCTTGCCACACCCTCGGTACGCCTCTGGTCCGCGTCTTGCCCCACCCTCGGTACGACTCTGGTCCGCGTCTTGCCACACCCTCGGTACGCCCCTGGTCGACGTCTTGCCACACCCTCGGTACGCCTCTGGTCGACGTCTTGCCACATCCTCGGTACGCCTCTGGTCGACGTCTTGCCACACCCTCTGTACGCCTCTGGTCGACGTCTTGCCACACCCTCGGTACGCCTCTGGTCGGCGTCTTGCCACATCCTCGGTACGCCTCTGGTCGACGTCTTGCCACACCCTCGGTACGCCTCTGGTCGACGTCTTGCCACACCCTCGGTACGCCTCTGGTCGACATCTTGCCACACCCTCGGTACGCCTCTGGTCCTCGTCTTGCCACACCCTCTGTACGCCTCTGGTCGACATCTTGCAATGCAACAGTTTTAAATTAGGAACCCAGGGATTATGTTTCTGAAACGAAATTTTGAGACCCCATGATGAAAAAAAAAAGAATGACTTTAAAAGCAATTTGAATGATGCCCATGGCAAGTGAGCTCCGAACTCATGTTACACGAGACACAAAAATAACACATTAGACAACAACATCAGCGACTAAAAAAAAAAAGGAAAAAAAAAAGGGGGAGGGGGATAAAATTCATGATTTCCCAGAAGTGAGCGCCGGGTAAAAAATTGGTTTTAGTATTTAACAAAAAAAAAAAAAGAATGACTTTAAAAGCAATTTGAATGATGCCCATGGCAAGTGAGCTCCGAACTCATGTTACACGAAAAACAAAAAAAAAACATTAGACAACAACATCAGCGACTAAAAAAAAAAAGGAAAAAAAAAAGGGGGTGGGGGATAAAATTCATGATTTCCCAGATGTGAGCGCCGGGTAAAAAATTGGTTTTAGTATTTAACAAGGCAATACATATTATGACAAGAGTTCTACACGAAGACCAACTTCAGAGAAACCTTTCGGAACGCTCCCTTTGTGGTTGATCGTGCTCCGCAAGCGAATATAACCACGTCTATATTCGACATTGGCTCGCGAGTCCTATCTGTGCCTGGAAAGATTTTCTGCGTGTAGGACACAACGTTTTTAAGGTCATTTAAAAGTCTTGTTGCTGTACAAAAATCGTTGACCAGTGAGAGCAGCTAGCAGTGGTTGGCGGGACCCAAAGCACCCAAAACGAGGCCCCAGCAGAGTATTTATGATGTTTTACTTTCTCTAATTTAGTGCCATTCGTCTTTGTTTTTTTTTTTTTTTAAATGTTAACATCGTAACGCCGAGGGGGTCTCACATTATAAGCGAGAAGACAAAGAATGAGAGCTTGCAATGAAGAAGAAGGTCAAGCCTCGTTAGCACACGTATGTCTAGTATCTGGTTGCAATCTGTTCCTCCTTCGAGGTTTCATGAACTGGTCTCAGGGGCCACCAGGGAATGTGCAATGATTAAACCAAACGTTACTACGGATTTCACTGAAATGGAAATTCACAGCAACTTTGCGCCTTTGCCTGAGGTTTTCGTAAGTGCACGTGGCCCATGACGAAAACAAAAAAACATGACACGTTATAAAGAGTTACTGGCATTCAATATTTTACATGGGTTAGAGGCTAGACTTAACGCGTCGGATGGTAAGGTGGTTGACCTCAATCTCACCTCTTGTCTCGTCTTTTGTGCTTTTTGAATCACTTGTGGTGTAGTCCAGGGGTTTGGGCAGTGTGGGGGGGGGGGGAGGGTTCACCCAGGGGATTCTCCTCCCCGGGTTTTTACCAATGGGGTTTGGGGAGGTGGGGGGGGGGGGGGGGGAGAGTTCACCCACGTGATTCTCCTCCACGGGTTTCTACCAATGGACTCAGGCCGGGTCTGTCCTTGACACTTCTTGTGCCAGCCTGGTTACACGGTGAGCTTGAAATCAAACAAAATCTGAGCTACACGGAGGAGGTGATCAAGCAGGTGAGGGGAATTCAGCAATAAGTACTTTAAATAAGTTATACACTGTATTTCTGTATGTTTGACACTTTGGTTCTGTGTAAAAATATACTTGTTGAATGGTGGCAAGCTTTTAGGTCAAACACACATGGCATTTGGAAATAGAACTATGGAAAACAGCGGTCCATCTAATGCAGTGTCGTACTACCATCACTGATGTGCAAGGGCGCTCCATTTAATGCAGTATCGTGCTACCATCACTGATGTGCAAGGGCGCTCCATTTAATGCAGTATCGTACTACCATCACTGATGTGCAATGAGAACTCGATTTAATGCAGGATATTACTACCATCACTGATGTAAAAGTGCATTCCATTAAATGCAGTATCGTACTACCATCACTGATGTACAAGTGCACTCCATTTAATGCAGTATCGTACTACCATCACTGAAGTACAAGTGCACTCCATTTAATGCAGTATCATACTACCATCACTGAAGTACAAGTGCACTCCATTTAATGCAGTATCGTACAACCATCACTGATGTACAAGTGCACTCCATTTAATGCAATATCGTACTACCATCACTGAAGTACAAGTGCACTCCATTTAATGCAGTATCATACTACCATCACTGATGAAAAAGTGCATTCCATTTAATGCAGTATCGTACTACCATCAGTGATGTACAAGTGCATTCCATTAAATGCAGTATCGTACTACCATCGCTGATGTGCAAGTGCACTCCATTTAATGCAGTATAGTACTACCATCACTGAGGTGCAAGGGCACTCCATTCTATGCAGCTTCGTACTACCATCACTGATGTGTAAGGACACACCATTTAATGCAGTATCGTACTACCATAATTGATGTACAAGGGCATTCCTTTAATATATGTCCAATAAGGTTCTGCCATCACTAATGTAGGAGGGTGCTCCATTTAAACGCTGTGTTTTAATACCATCACCGATGTACAAGGGCACGCTAATAAATACATGACGGTACTACATCACCGATGTACAAGTGCGCTCTATTCAATGCATTATGATTTTAACATCACTGATAAAGGACAAGAGTTCAATAGCTGAAAGCAACTCTGCGAAAAGCCCTAGAACTGTCAAGAATCGCCGACACTGACAACTATTTAACTCTCTGTATGTGCAGTCATGTAGCATGCATGACATATGCTTAAGTCATCCCTCGATGTTCAATGATTTAAATAATTTGACATTATTTCCCAGAAAGAAAAAAAAAACCCAACCTGGTACAAGCAGCACACTACCATTGACTATACAAGGCAACGTTTTTTTCAAGTTGGGGTCGCCCATAACTGGTGGCCTGTCGTGAAACACTTCATTTACAATTATTGTAATTACTCATTTTTCTTGAAGTATTCACGTCTTGACATTACTGCAAAAGACAAGAAATGGGACTGAATACGGCATGATTGTAAAAACGCCATCAAAAAGTCGAAATGTGATACTTAACCTTGACTGATTGACTGGAGTGGTGATAGCTCTACAGATATATTTTTTTCTGCTCAATGCAAATAGGACCCCCTTGGACAAATCTTCATGTGTCAAAATTTGTTAAATTTCAATATTGCCGTTCCAGTTGATTGAGATGGCCTGGGCATGAAGAGCTTTCCAGGTGGCAACAGGTTAATTAATTCTATGTTAATTCTAAGTTAAGTCTATGTTAATTCTAAGTTAATTCTATTTTAATTCAAAGTTAATTCTATGTTAATTCTATTTTAATTCAAAGTTAATTCTATGTTAATTCTCTGTTAAGTCTATGTTAATTTATGTTAATTCTAAGCTAAGTCTATGTTAATTTATGTTAATTCTAAGCTAAGTCTATGTTAATTCTTTTAATTCTAAGTTAATTCTATGTTAATTCTAAGTTAATTTTAAGTTAATTTTTCCAAGTTTTCTAAAAATGAAATGTCACAAATATTGATCTTTTTCAAACAGACAGGACTTCATCACTTTGGCTGGCATTGATGTTCCCACCTGTCATAATTTGTAACTCATGAATTCTTTTCTTCAGGGTTGCTACAAACAAGAGTACCATCATGCAATGCTAAAGAGTGGAGCATCCGCCTCATGTAGAGTGAGGCCTCTGTAGGGTGAGGCCTCCTCCAAAATGGGGCATCCGCCTCCTCCAGTGTGGGGCATCCACCTCCTGCAGAGTGGGACATCAGCCTCCTGCAGAGTGGGACATCAGCCTCCAGCAGAGTGGGACATCAGCCTCCAGCAGAGTGGGACATCAGCCTCCAGCAGAGTGGGACATCAGCCTCCTGCAGAGTGGGACATCAGCCTCCTGCAGAGTGGGACATCAGCCTCCAGCAGAGTGGGACATCAGCCTCCAGCAGAGTGGGACATCAGCCTCCAGCAGAGTGGGACATCAGCCTCCAGCAGAGTGGGACATCAGCCTCCAGCAGAGTGGGAC
>CAXITT010000206.1:414880-430016 GCA_964033795.1 Lymnaea stagnalis
TGCAGAGTGGGGCAGCCGCCTCCTGCAGAGTGGGGCAGCCGCCTCCTGCAGAGTGGGGCATCCGCCTCCTGCAGAGTGGGGCATCCGCCTCCTGCAGAGTGGGGCATCCGCCTCCTGCAGAGTGGGGCATCCACCTCCTGCAGAGTGGGGCATCCGCCTCCTGGAGAGAGAATGAGGCCTCTTAGAGAGATGCATCTGCCTCAGCTATATTGAAGCACTCAAAAAGGTATATGTCCATTTAAATTTTATTCCACTTGGAGCCACTGTATGTTTTGCATGTTGTTCTGTTTGGTCATGGGTATTATTAAAATATTCTTGCGTCAGGTACGCTGTTGTGCTTTTAATTTACATGTTTTTAAATAACTCTCCAGAGCCAAGGCATCATCATAACGTCCAGACCCCATCATAACGTCCAGACCCCATCATAACGTCCAGACCCCATCATAACGTCCAGACCCCATCATAACGTCCAGACCCCATCATAACGTCCAGACCCCATCATAACGTCCAGACCCCATCATAACGTTCAGATCCCATCATAACGTCCAGACCTCATAACGTCCAGATCCCATCATAACGTCCAGATCCCATCATAACGTCCAGACCCCATCATAATGTCAAGACCCCACAATAACGTCCAGACCTCATCATGACGTCCAGACCGCATATAATGTCCAAGGTATCCACTTTAAAGGAGTAACTTTATAATACTAATCTCTAATTAAGTCCCATGTTTCTTAACAGTGTCATGAGCTTAAGTGAAATAATTTTGTAAATGAAATCCTTGATCAACTAACATGTTCGGTTGTCAACCCTAAAAGTAAGATAAATGAATGGGAAAGTATATACAATTCACATCATTTATAACGAAGATGTAACTACTTCTTGTTTTTTTTTTATTTCTAATCTAAAAAAAAATCTTAAACACCTAATATCATTTATTCATAGCTGAAGTATAATATGAAAGTTCCCATTATTTAAAAACTGGAAATACAAAATTTAGAGGGGGGTGGGGTGGGGATACAAGAAATACAATTAAGCTTACAATGTTAATTAAATATTTTATTTCAACAGAAACTATTGCAATACGCGAGAATCCAGACCAGCTAGATAAACACTGTAGAGGCCACCAGGAGATTACACATGGATTCTAAAACAGCAAGCTCAGAAAACCGCCTTACCAAGGTAAACATGACGGAAACCTCACTACAATACACGTGGATCAAAAACTACGAAAGGCAATGATGACCTTCCCAAACATTACAGAAGCGATTGATTGCACGGGGATCCAAATGACTTGCTAAAATTTGATGACATTCTCGTGGTAAACAGAAACAGTTAAGTGATTGCATCTGGATCCAAAACAAATAGCAACGATGATGGCCTTCCAAAGTTTTAATGGTAAAGTAATCGCAAAAGGATTTAAGACACATTAAATCTTAATACGACTATGGCATATAAATGGTTCACCTAATTGTTCGTCCCTCTCCTCCGTCACCAAACATCCATATCCCTGGTCGGAACCTTATGTTCTCTTCCGACAAAATGACATCTCAGCCTACCAGACATAATGACCTCAGCCTACCAGACATAATGGCATCTCAGCCTACCAGACATAATGACATCTCAGCCTACCAGACATAATGACATCTCTTCCAAACTCTCAATCCCACTATTCCATACACCCATTTGAAACCTACCATTTTCTCCACTCTTGAAACCTACGAATGCCCCACTCACAACCTATAGTTTCATTGGCCCAACTTAGAGAAATTCAATGAAAACCTATGAAATCAAAACCTTTACAAAAGACCCACCTCCACCCCACCCCAAATAGCACACCAAAAAAGTCTTTAGGTGAACATAAAAAAACATAAACACATAAAAATGAAAATTCCAAACAATTACCATAATTTTTTTAAAATTAAATCTGAATACATGCAATATTTATCATTTCCTGTCTGGATTTGTTCAAAACCACCCAAAAGTGCCAGTTCTTATTTTCCAGAGTAAAGAATTAAGTCTACGCCTATTTGATAAAAGGGGTAGAATTTCAGTCACTTTTAAAGAAAATTCCTCTGTGGGTGTCTTATTTCAACTCACTTTTAAAGGAAACACCTCTGTGGGTGTCTAAATAAAACTCACTTTTAATAAAAAAACACCTCTGTGGGTGTCTTATTTCAACTCACTTTCAAATGAAACACCTCTGTGGGTGTCTAATTTCAACTCACTTTTAAAGGAAACACCTCTGTGGGTGTCTAATTTCAACTCACTTTTAAAGGAAACACCTCTGTGGGTGTCTAATTTCAACTCACTTTCAAAGGAAACACCTCTGTGGTGTCTAATTTCAACTCACTTTTAAAAGAAACACCTCTGTGGGTGTCTAAATACAACTCACTTTTATATAAAACACCTCTGTGGATGTCTAATTTCAACTCACTTTTAAAGGAAACACCTCTGTGGGTGTCTAAATACAACTCACTTTTATATAAAACACCTCTGTGGGTGTCTAATTTCAACTCACTTTTAAAGGAAACACCTCTGTGGGTGTCTAATTGCAACTAACTTTCAAAGAAAACACCTCTGTGGGTGTCTAATTACAACTCACTTTTAAAGGAAACTTCACGGTGGTTGTCCTATTTAAAATTTGACGTTTCTAGGGATAGTTTTCTTTGCCACTGAGATTACCACTCATGAAATGACTGTATGCAGCGTCGGTGCTTTCGTAGGTATAGGGAATCCATGCTGATTCCTCGATCGTGCTCTCTATTCTTTCACGGAACAAAGTCCACTTGGCTTTGCCGAATAGCCAGTGCCTCCTAGCAAAAAACCTCATCTAAGACTTCATACTGAACCTTGGCCTCGAGCTCGGCGGAGACCAGTGTATTGTCGGGGCCAGACATCGCACTATTGCCAGTATGGAGCAGTGTGGGCACACTGTCACCGTTTTGCATCCTAATGATGTTGGTCGTGAGCTTGACCTCCTAAGTAGCGCACTGAGGCGTTATATGCGGGATAGCCCATATCCCCCACATGGGTGTTGAAATCCTCGGCTATAAATCTATCAGTAAAAGGGTTGTGCCATGCAAGGGCAGGCACAACACATTTCTAGGGGTATTATTACATGTTGCTTACGGCAAAGACCTTGCCTCCTAATCCTACTCTTAGGGTCAGAGTATCCGACCCACCAACGTTTCAGTTCTATACCATAGCTCTGCTGTGAGGGGTTTTCGCACAAGTGTAACCAACCGTCGGCACTTTGCGCAAGAGCAGCGGTATGCCGAAAAGCCCGAGATGTGCAATGGATGCTTTTTCAGTAACGTCTCCTGAAGTGGAGCTACGTCCACTTCCCGGCTATGGAGTAGTTTTGTAAGTTCATGTATTTTCCCTCTGACAGCGTTGCGTTTAAGATGCATAGCAACTAGGTATGAGGGGATGTGAGGAGTGACACCTTGCCTAATGCTCCCAGTAGCACGAGCGCCTACCATTGGCCTGAGCCCCGTAAACCGATCTGCAGGGGAGAAAAAGGGGGGGGGGTTCAAAAGCCCCTCGCTAAGATTATTTGTTCTAGCCATATAAATAATTAGGCTTTTTTCTGTTATCTTCTCACGTGAAAGGCCCACCGAGGCAAGCTCTCACCTTCGCCCTGGGAGATAGACGTTGGACGTGTTTTGTTTTTTTTAACTTCGTGAAGTCCCCACTGATTTGGTCCAAGAATTGGCCGCTAAACTCAAACCAGTTCAACTAATCGGAGGAGTTTACATATTGTATAGTGCATCACAACGGAACAGAGAGAAAATTAGTAGAAAATAGGTAAACATATTAATTTGTTTTAACCACTTTTCAGTTAGCTAACCATTTCTTCCAACATGGTGGTCCATTTCTCCCTTCGCTAGACCATTTCTCCCAACCTACATAGTCATCAGTTTCCTTTGAATTTCACAAAAACTATCAAATTTATGACAATGCAAATTAAATTTTTAAGTGCACATTTGAACTGGCTATTAATAAGCCAAATTTTATGGTTATACCTTTCTATTTGTTAACACCAGCTGCATTCTTTGACTGATGTTCATTTGGTGGCCCGTTTGGTGGCCCATTTGGTGGCCCGTTTGGTGGCCCATTTGGTGGCCCATTTCTCCCGACTCTCCCCTACACACTTCACCAGTGCCCTGTGAATAGCCTGCAACACTGCTTCGAAATTCGACGATGTAGTCCAACAGGGCCCTGAATGTTCCACCTTAGATGGTCCACCGATTGGGTATAGAATGAGAGCATCGCGCCCGCATTTGTTTCTCTCAATTAGGACGATCCATCCGTAAAACATTTCACTGGAAACTCATCTATTGCCTCAAGGGCAGCCGCTTAATGCACAGGTTCAAAGCTGCGTTTGGTCATTGCTGTGTCATTCAGAGTCGGGCGTATATTGGGACGGTAAAGTTCCGCATATGTCGGAATGATTGGGATAGTGTACAGTATTTTTCTATTCTTGGGGAGTTTGACTGTCCTTTCAATGTTCGCAACTTGATGAATGAACTATTGACTTAAGTCTATTCCAAGCCACCAAATTATACTGTAATGGTAAAAAAAATGATGCCAACTCGTCGGTGTTCTGTGTAACAACCAATCTTTATTCCTCATGGTACATTCTTTTTATACCTCACATCACATGATCGCTCACTCCATTTCTCCAACCAATATTCACACCTTTTAATTTATACCTTCATGAAAACAACTCAACCACGTCCAGTCATATCACACGACAACACAGGCCAATCAGGTCACAAAGTTCACTCAATGCACGCAATAATAAACATCAGTCATCCATACTATCGCATATTCTGCAGTTTTAAACATGGTCCTTTTTAATTCAGTCTTCGTGTTAAGATTCACACAGCAGCTGAGTCGGGTAAATTGCATTGTAGACTTCCGTTGGTCTCTCTCTTAAGCCTTACTAACACACATATTCTGGTGAGGGTCTGTGATTACTCTCTTATGACCCCCGGCAAGTAAATTGGCTATCAACTCCATCTGTTGAGCTGAGCCATATAACATTTTCCTCACAAAGGATCCTCCAACCGCCCTGGCTTCCCCCGGGAGATCTAGTGAGGGACATTCGGTCAACAGGTGCTCTGGGGTCTCCGGGGCCAGGCTGCAATGCCGGCAGGTAGGATCCCTGTTATCCAGCCGCCAGAAATATGTGCGCAAGGGGCAGTGCTCGGTGCGCATCTGCGTCACTAAACTCTGCGTTCTGCGTCCTAACCCCCACCATGGGTCCTGTTTGCTTGGAGTGGGCAAGTTTGAATAGACGCCTCTGGCGGTCGTGTTGTCAGCCCATTGCCTGTACCACTTCTGCCTGAAGTGGTCCGCCAGCCAGTTATTAATTCCCAAGAAAGTCATTGGTACTTCTGGCTGAGGCTGGGCAGCCCCAGTTTTCGCCAGTGTGTCCGCTCTCTTGTTGCCACTGATGTTGACGTGCCCTGGTATCCACTGTATTGTAACCTTGCCCCCTAGTTCACCAAGTTCGCATACGTCGTTGGTAATGACGTCGACCAGGTGTGTGGTACCTTGTCTCTTCCCCAAGATCTCGAGAGCAGATCTCGAGTCTGAGTGAACAAATACATCAAGCCCCGCACGTTCCGTCCCTTTTAATGTGTCATGGACTCTCTCCAAGGCCATGTGTATAGCCATAAGCTCCGCATCAAAATTTGATGCTGCAGTCCCACAAGGCCCCGAGAGTTCTTCAATGGGTGGTCCTCCCACTGGATACAGTATGAGCGCACCGTACCCAGCAGTTCTCTCTCTCAGGTTGGCAGAGCCGTCCGTGAACACTTTCACTGTTATGTGTGCTAACACATCCATGGTCTCAAGGGCAGCCGCTTTCTGAACATGTTCAGGGCTGCGTTTCGTCACTGCTGCATCAGTCAAGGCCAAATGTATGGAGGGACGTGTTATGGCGGATTAACTGGGATTAAGGTCAGACGTTCTCTATTTGGGGGCAGGGTGACTGTCCTTTCCAGCTCCACGACCTGGTGCGCCCCCCCCCCCCCCCNCCCCCCCCATTTTATATATCACTCACCAGGTTGTTGTAATCAACATTAATAGTCTTTGAGTCTGTGGGCATCCCAGCTGATCTCGCGATAGTACTTTCTACTCCTTCGCTGAAAAAGAGTCCAGTCTGATTTTCGGAATAGCCAGGGCCTCCTAGCAAGCATTGCCCTTTTTAACCGAATGTCTAAAGTGAAGAGAATCGTTGATGGTCGCTACCAATGCAGGTAGCACTTCAAACCTCACCTTTGATTCTAGTTCTGCTGATACTAAGAGTGAGGTGTGGACAGGTCGGGGCACTGTTGCCTATGCGGAGCAGGGTTGTGACACTGTCCTTGTCGTGTTGTTCTTCACGTCATTATTTGTTTAAAGTTTGTTGTGCATTACAACGGTAGGCACAGCATGTTTATATTTGTAATTTACATGTTGTATATGGTAAAGAGCTTGCCAGCTTTTGCTACGCTAAGGGTTGGAGTGTCAGTCCCACCAAGATTTGTGCACTCTGCGAGCTCCGCGCTGAGTTTTTTTTTTCATAAAAGTTACCAGCCCTCAGCTCTTTGCTCAAGTGCAGCGGTAGACTGAAAAGCCCGAGACACGTAATGGTTGATTTTTTTTCAGTGGGGTCTCTTATGGGAGCGCAACGTCCACGGCCCGGTCGTGGAGCAAGTTGAGTTTTGTTGTCTTCCCCCCGACTCCATAACATTTAAGCTGTATTACTACAAGGTTTTGGGGAAGGTGGTGACCCCAGCACCTTTTCTGAATTCCCCAGAAACACCAGCGCCTGCAATAGACTAGAGCTTAGTCACCACTGCAAGGGAGAGGGGGGTGGGGGGGAGGGGGCTCGAAAGCCACAGCGCTTAGAAAAATATGTGTACCAGTCATATAAAAATAACAAATTTTTTCAATTTGAATACTCCTGGAGGGAGACGCCGAAGCTTGCAATCCTCACCTTTGTCTCTGGGGGTCAGGCGTATGCGTGAGAGTATGTTCGCTTCACCGAGCACTCAGTTGCACCCACTCAGTTCCTGGACAACCAGCGGCCCCGTGGAGGCCAGGATCTTTTGTTGCTGAGATGGGTGCTCTGTTGAAAATTCAAACCCAATTACAAAATGTATCCCATGATTCGTTATGTTTTTTTTTAGTGTGTGTGTGTGTTTTTTTTTTGGGGGGGGCGTTTTTTGGTGATAATATATAGTGTAGGCATGTGTGGTCTACACTATCGAATGCTTTCGCTTGGTCTAAAGGTAGTTTGCAAGTTTAGACGCTTTTGTCATTCTCTTGGTTTACTCTTGATATGCGGTCCACCGAATATCTTGTACATTTCAAATGACTGCTTAAATATCTCAAACTGCACAGCATCATTTTCCATTTAATTCTAGCTCTTGTGGCAGTTGGAGTTGGTCAATCTGACACCATGTAATAGTATAATAATGTATGAATCCTCAAGTTTGTGGTTTGTGTACCAACTCTCGCAGGGGTGCCTTTATGTCTGATTAATTTGTGTACCAACTCTCGCAGGGGTGCCTTTATGTCTGATTAATTTGGGATACATTTTACGTGATGATTCATCCTTCCCAAAGACGTTTATAAATCATTGCAACTTGAGGGACATTGGATGGATTGTATTGCTTCAATGTTAGAGTTAACAGATTTGATTCCGCTATTTGTAATGAGTCCAAGTTTAACTTCTTTGACTTGTAGACAGCATTTAGTTTTAATTAAAAATGTGTCCCCTTTCTCTCATGCTGTATCAAGAACTTTATTCAGGTTTTCATCGCGTTCTTCTATAGTGTACCAGTAGTTTAAACTAACAGACATGATCGGGGGGGGGGTGAGCTTACGCTCTTAAATTCCCCCCCCCCCGCCGGCTGACTAACGCCCATATTCTGGTGAGGGTCTGAGATTACTCTCTTATGACTCTCATCAACTCCATCTGCTCAGCTTCGCCGTATAAAACTGTCTTCACGTAGGGCTCTTCCGCCATCATGCTGTATCAAGAACTTTATTCAGGTTTTCATCGCGTTCTTCTATAGGGTAACAGTAGTTTAAACTAACAGACATGATCGGGGGGGGGGTGAGCTTACGCTCTTAAATTCCCCCCCCCCGCCGGCTGACTAACGCACATATTCTGGTGAGGGTCTGAGATTACTCTCTTATGACTCTCATCAACTCCATCTGCTCAGCTTCGCCGTATAAAACTGTCTTCACGTAGGGCTCTTCCGCCACCCATGAAACATTTAGTTAGATGATATTCGGTCAACAGATGCGCTAGTGTTTCTGGGACTAGGCTGCAATGCCGGCAGGTATGGTTCCTGTTATGATCTTGCCTTTAAAAATATGCGCCTCCCCGGGAACCCAGTTATTATGTATTTGGAATGACGGTTCCTTCCTGATAAGCCTTCTGTACTGCTCTACAGTACTTAATATAGCACTGTCCCTTCTTACTTCTAGCGGTTCAACATTGGCCAAGACGTTCACAACATTTGAGGATGTGGTTTTAAATGCACCACAAATAAAACTCAAAGACTGATTCGTGATTCGGCCTAACTTTTCCAATGAAGTGTTGCTTGCAAAGGCTTGGATGGGCGTGCTGTAATCCATAACCGACCTCACACTACTCAGAAAAAAATAATAATTCTGGGTGTACTTGCGCCAGCACCCCAATTCGTGCACGCCAACTTCTTCACCAGGTTGGTTGAGCTTGGCGGTTGCCTGGGATTTAAGGTCCTATTCAAAACTGCATTGAGACTTCTGATCCAATCTGACTCCCAGGTAAACGGTTGCTTGTCTCATTTGAGCGCTGCATCATCCACCTTGAGCTCTGTAACACATGGCTCTGACATGCTATTTATTAGGGTGTTGTGTCAGTAGCATGGTTAACTGCTTCTATATTGATGATTCAGGATGCCGGTTTGAGTAGAGTAATACTTCTTCCATTCCTTCACTCACTTAGCAAGTCACACAAAGAAGTATATTAATTTCCAATTAAACTCACAGTACTTTATTACGTCATCTTTTACTATAATAATATTAAGAAGAATCCTTGCATAAATATCCAGTTAATAACATCCACAATGCAAATATAATATATAATATTCCATGGTATAGAAAATTCACCTCTCAGAAAAACGACCACGTCCTCACTTAACTACGACATTCGATGTACTGCCCCTGATCACTCAACAAAGCGTGTGGCTCACTTCCGCTTTTCAAAAACATAATTTACTCTCTTTCCCCGTAAAAAATATACGTTAACATAGTTCAATATTCAAATTATGCCACCTCTCTGACTCAATGGTTTCGTGTGCAAACATAGTCTGTTACATGCCCCACCCATCTGAAAAAAATTTGTACAACAAAATTTTTGGCAAAAAATACATGTTGAAAATATGGTACATCATCAAATAAACTCAAAAAATGGTCATCATCAAATATTTGTGAAATCAATCAATGGAAAAGATGATTTCTCACATGTCTATGTACTTGGTAAGGTGATTCATCTAAAATGCTCATAAATTCTTGTTAATATTTCATGAATAATAATAACACATCCTAAGTATTTACAATATTTGCAATCTTGCAATAATTACAGAAGTGGGATTTGAACTCATGTCCACATACTCTACTTGATAATTATGTGTCCATGATATGATATCTCAATAAAATTTGAAAAAATGGTAATGTCTCTAACAAAATTTCAATACCACATCTGTCAATCAAATAAATTTATAAATATTATCATTTCATCATTATGAAATACGGCGCATTTGACTGTTAATATCATAAATATGGTATTGCATAAGAGTGATTAATATATTTTGGCAAAAAGATACAAAATCAGTAATGACCACCTCTATTAAAATTGTTACTGAATGATAATGCGAAGTGACAGTGACATCTTAATGATTAATAATCACTGCGAAATAAATATAATAACCTTAAATCTTGAATCAGAAAATTTACAATTGGATAAAATCTTATCTTCATTTACAAAATTGATATACAAATGTATTTCCCAAAAATGAATGGATGTATGTGTATACCTTCATTTAGAATGTTTGACTAATGTGTCTTAGTTCAGCGTCTTTGTTAGTGACTGTATGCTCAATATGTCTTGAAAGGAAATCAGCTACTGTGTTGTCTTTTCCTTTTATTGTCCTTATTTCATACTGATAATGTAGTAGAATCAAGGACCATCTGTTTATTTTGTTGTTTGCTATTTTCTTTCTATTTAGTGCCATCAATGGCTTGTGATCAGTTAATAGGATAAATTTTCTACCTAATAAATATTTCTGTAATTTTGTAAGTGCCCACACAACTGCTAAGCATTCCATCTCAATGGTCGCATAGTTAATCTCAGTTCTACTTAGTGCTCTACTTAAATAAGTGATTGGTCTTAGTTTATGATTGACTTCTTGCATAAGTCAAGCTCCTAATCCAACATTGGAAGCATCTGTCACTAAAGTGAAAGATTGATTAAAGTTGGGTGATAACAATATGTTGTCACTTTGGAAAATTTCTTTGATTGTTTTCAATGTATTCTCACATTCATCCGTCCATACTATTTGTTTCTTGCTATTTTTGTTTATCAGTTTCCTTAAAGGTAATGTTATATCAGAGAACTTGGGCACAAAAGTGCTATAAAAATTGCACAGACCCAATATGGCCTTGACTTCTTTTTGAGTGTGTGGTGTTTTTATGTTCAATATTTTTTCTCTGTTCTGTTCTGTGGGCTGAATTGTGTTCTTACTAACTTTGAATCCTAAAAATTCTATTTCTTCTTGTGCAAATTTTAATTTGTTTGGTGCAATTGTGACTCCATGTGATCATCGTGATCTTAATTTGTCTAATACTATTTTTATTGTCTCTATGTGTGTTTTCATGTCTTTAGTGTGGATACAGATATCATCAACAAAATGTACCACATTTGGTATGCCTGTTAGCATGATTCTCATAAACCTAGAGAACGTTGCAGTTGAATTGACCAGCCCAAATGGCATTCGAACAAGCCTTCCTCTGTGGCAAATGCAGTATAAGGCATGGAATCTGGATGCATGCCTATTTGCCAGACTTCTGTTCAAATCTAGGTGTGTGAATATTGTGGAGGAGCCTATTTCCTCAAGTAGTTCTCTGGTGTCCCTCATGGGTTCTGCATCTAACTGGGTAATTTTGTTTAGTTCCCTGTAATCACAGCATATACGACACCGCCCATTTTTCTTTTTCACCACTACCATGGGTGATGATATTGGTGAGTCTGATCTTTTAATTTTATTAGTCTTTAGTAAATGATTAAGTTCTTTTTTCACTTCATCTCTAAATGCGTATGGGATTGGATACATTTTGTGTTTGAATGTGGGTTCCTGTGTTAATATAATTTTGTGATCTAAACTGCTAGTGTGCCCTATGTTTTCTGTGATGACATCTTTGTGTTCTTTCAGTATTGTTGTCAAGTGTCTGTCTGTTGTGGTTTTATTTTCATTGTCTTCTAACTGTATTACACTAGCAACGGTGGCTGTACTAGTTATTTCATTAGTGATGGTGTTTAAGTCTTCTGGACAAGAGTCATATTTCCTGAGTAAGTCAACATGTAGCACTTTAAGTTCACCCTTGATGTGGATGACATAATCAACCAAATTTATCTTATCATGTATTGTAAAAGGACCCTGCCAGATCTTCTGTCCATTACTGTTTGGTAACCAGACTAACACTTTATCATTTATTTTAAGGTCTCTGAGATATCTATTTGCATTTTTTATGTGTCTTTGTCTTTTAGATTCTCTGTCAGTGTTTTCTTTACCATTCTCTATTCCATATTATATTATCCTCTCTCTAATTTTGGTAATAATGTCAAATGTGTCCTTTTCTGTGACTTTCTGGCCTAAGATATTTTCTTTGAAAAGTGTTAATGGTCCTTTTGGATTAGCTCCAAACATTAGCTCAAATGGAGAGTACCCAGTGGTGTCTTGAATGCTCTCCCTATAGGCAAATAGAACCATGGTTATGTATAGGTGGCATTCTCTGGGATGGTCTATTGTTGTTTTACTTAGCATTATTTTTAATGTCTTTTTCCACCTTTCCGACATACCATTGGCTTGTGGTCTGTATATAGTGGAGTGAACTTGTATTATGTCTAGCAATTGTGTGACAGCATTAGTTAAGTTAGATGTGAATTGTGTTCCATTGTCTGATAGTATTTTGTCGGGGAACCGATATCTGGTGAAGACATCCAACAATGCCATGCATATTGTCTCTGAATTATTTTAAGGGGAATTGCCTCTGGCCATCAAGATGCCATGTCAATCATAGTTAAAATGAATCTGTGTCCCTTGTTTGAAGTAGGTGGATTCAGAGGACCAATGATGTCTATTGCGACCTTCTCGAACTTTCTGCCTATTTTGCCTGTAGGTTGTATCGGTGCTTTGTGTTTGCTGTGTATTGGGTTTTTTGTTAGACATGGTTTACATTTGTTTATATGTTTCTTTACATCTTTATGAATGCCTGGCCAGTAAAAATTTTGGGTTATCCTTTCTAAAGTTTTCTTTATGCCGATGTGTCCATCCAAAGGACTGTCATGTGCTCATTATCAGCATCCTTCCGTCTCGTGAGACGATGGTGCATCACCGTTGGGTTGGGTTGCATTTTCTCGAGTGGCTGTGCAGTCCTATCCTTGAGTGACAGTCTTTACCACAATTTTTAGACACGAGTTCCGTGCTTCTAAATGTTTTGGCCTTTCTCCTAGCTCTTCTGTCTGAAGCCTCTTCCATTCTTCGCTCCTCGGCTACCATGACGCCCTCTTTGACAACTGTGTGCCACGTAGATCGGTCTTCTGCCTTACACTCCCAGTCACTTGTATGTATTTTGGCTGCTTTCATGTCCCTTTGACAGACATCTTTAAATCGCAGACGTGGGCGACCTGTTTTCCTCTTTCCCGAAGCAAGTTCACCATATAGGTCTTTCGGAATGCGGCCGGGACTCATTCTTTTTAACATGACCTAGCCATCTCAGGCGTCTTTCACTAAGGATTGTGAACATGCTTTGGGTATTCGCACGTATTAGGACCTCACTATTAGTCAATTTTTCTTGCCATTTAATACCAAGGATGCAACGCAGGCATCTCATATGGAAGCTATTAAGCTTGCGCTCTTGGGATATATAGGTGGTCCATGTCTCGCTCCCGTATAGTAGTGTACTGGTGACACAAGCTCGATAGACGCACAGTTTGGTTTTCTCCGTTAGCTTGTTTTGCCAGACCCGTTTATTTAGTTTAGCCATTGTGGCAGCTGCCTTGCCGATTCTGCTGTTAATTTCTTCTTCAATGGACAGTGTATTGGAGACCTTGAACCCCAAGTAGGTGAAGCTGTCCACAACCTCCAAGTTTTCATTATCGATTTTTATGTTAGGTGGAGGTCGAGTGTCTTGGGCCATGATGTTTGTCTTTTTCAAGCTGATTTGCAGACCAAATTCTGTACAGGCATTGGAGAAGCTTGAAACGAGTTGTTGCAAACCAGTTTCTGTGTGTGCTGTTAGTGCCGCATCATCCGCAAATAGTAGCTCGCGAATTAGGACATCTGTCGTTTTGGTCTTGGCTCGGAGGCGGGCAGTGTTGAAAAGTCCTCCATCAGCTCTGGTGTGTAATCAGATTCCCTCACTGCTATCCTTGAATGCGTATCGAAGTAGTACAGAGAAGAATATTGCGAACAGTGTTGGTGCGAGTACACAACCTTGTTTAACTCCGCTGCTGACTGGAAAGGCTTCTGACTTGGCTCCATCGAACTGCACTGTACCCTGCATATTTTCATGGAACTCTCTGATGATGGCAAGGTGAGGGGGGCAGTCGATTTTTGCCAGTATTTTGAATAGCCCGTTGCGACTGACGTAATCAAAGGCTTTTGTAAGGTCCACAAAGGCAATGTACAGTGGCATCTGCTGCTCTCTGCATTTTTCCTGAAGCTGTCGTATGGAGAACACCATGTCTATGGTAGACCGCCCAGACTGGAAACCGCACTGAGATTATGGATAGACGCGGGATGCTAGACTCTGTAAACGTGTTAGTATGACACGGGCAAAGGCCTTTCCTAAAATACTAAGGAGTGAAATGCCGCGATAATTATTGCAATCACTCCTATCACCTTTGTTTTTATATAGTGTCACTATATTTGCATCCTTTAGGTATGGGGGGATGTAGCCCTGTTCCCAGCAGCGGGACAGAATCTCGTGCAATGGTTGGAGTAAAGCTGTCTTGCCACTCTTTAGAGCCTCTGGTGGTATTCCATCATCCCCAGGCACTTTTCCACAAGCTAGGCTATCAATAGCTTTGCTCAGCTCTTCCTGTGAGGGCACGACATCAAGTTCTTCCATGAGTGCCATATCTGGGATGGCATCTAGAGCAGTGCTGGAGACAGTGGTAACTGTTGAATACAATTCCAGATAATGCTCAACCCACCGTTTTAGCTGTGCTGCCTGGTCTTGGATAATTTCTCCACTTTTGGACTTTAGAAGAGCAGCTTTGGACATCAAGGGGCCAGTTGCCTTTTTGATGTTTTCGTACATTGCCCATATCTGCAGCTGATTGTATGCTGGAACAGAGGTTAAGCCAGTAGGTATTGGCACAATTACGTGCAACCTTTTGGGCAAGTGACGGTTGTTTTTAAGGCACGCAACCTGTCGGGTGAAGGCTTTTCCTTGTAAGCCGTAAGAGCTTTCCTTTTGGCTTCAGTGACAGGTTTCATCTCGTCCCAATGTTCATGGGGACATCCTTGAGATACCTTCCTTCACCTTGTCTGTGAACAGCTGCGTTAGCGCAGGGTCTTTCATGCAGATGGTATTGATACGTGGACATCCCTTTTTCTTGGTGTGGTACGAGTTTTTCCTCATTATTCGTACCTTGCTGGCGACATATTGATCCGTGTCGCAGTCGGCACTGTGATAGCTGCGAGTGAGTAGGATGCTAGCTAGTTGTGCACGCCTGGTGATGATGAGGTCCAGCTGGTGCCATTGGCGGGATCGAGGGTGTCTCCAAGATACTTGATGTATATCCTTGCACTTGAAGTAAGTGTTGGTCACACACAAGCCTCGTGAGCAGCACAAT
>CAXITT010000206.1:430361-476509 GCA_964033795.1 Lymnaea stagnalis
TCGCAACTGTCTTTGGCTTAGCCCGGTGGTCCCAACTGTCTTTGGCTTAGCCCGGTGGTCCCAACTGTCTTTGGCTTAGCCCGGTGGATCCCAATTTGTCGCCGCGTCGCCCAGGGGTGCAACGGCTTCCCCACAAGGGGAGTCACAACAGATGAAACGATTTTCATAATTTTATTTCCACTCTCAGTGATATGTCACAGGGTATGACAATGGGTGGGCCTGATGCAACCAGTAATTAAGAAATTTCAGTTTTCAGAAGATTTCTAAAAATTATTACTGGAATGGCGCTTAGTGACCTTCATACATGTTTTATTAAATATTTACAAACCCTTTAATTGTAAAAAAAAAAAAAAAATGTATACAAAATTTCGAACTGCATTTGTTTAAATTTGACACATGACGTCCCTTGTAAAACTAAATTTAGGAAGGGTGCCAAAAAAAAACAATTTTTTTTTTTTTAGGAACTCCTGGTGTAACTGAAAAAAAAAATCATTAGGTCTACGTCACACGAACGGAAACCTACTAAGGCGAATGGTCGAATAAATATCGCTGTTACTTTGAGAAAAGAAATGTTAATTATTGTAGGAAGTTTCATGAAAAAATATGCACCTTGCTTTAAAGATAAATAATGGTTACACAGAAATCGCAACACGTCCACTTTTATTGAGAAAACTTTCTTTTAGTTTCGCACCAATCGCTGCTAGTCAGTTTTCGCTTATAATTTTTTTTTATTTCATGTAATGTGAAACAACCAAAATTAAGTTCATAACAATTGCACCGGGACCCTTTTTTTTTTTTTTTTTTTTTTTTTGGCCGGGTGACATTTGGGGTGGGGGGGGGGGGGGGACCAAGGTAGACGAACCGCTCCGAGAAGCACAACGTATTCCCCATCTGGGTTGCTACCTCCTCCTGTACACACCATCATAAGAGGGAAATTACATATCTAAAACTAACAATGATGGCCATAGTTTGTAGAATAGCTTGTGGTTAGATGCAAATAATGTAGGGTTTGCCTTCTGATGAAGTTTGTTTTCATTTGTGAGTCTAGTCGCAAGTCTCCTTAATCTCTAGCACATCGAGGGTTAAAATATTTAAATCCTACGTCGACCTGTCCTGGGAGGTTAAGCTCCAACCATTCTGGCGTGTTTACCTTAGCGTAGGAAATGTTCGTCGATTGACTGACTTCAATGTGCCTAAAGTTAAAGTTAAGGGGAAACAAGATGGCGGCCATGTGTGTGACACAAAAACTATCTCCAGCGTTCTAAAACTTTAAATGTGTTCCCATTGTAACCAAACCTAATTAATTGTTTAAATCGAAATTGGAAATTCAAAAATTCATCAGCAGCTGTATGTGTTGGGGCATGCAGACAAGTGTTAGTATTTTTACGATCATTCATATTGGATTGCACATAACAACAAAGTGCTGAGTCAGTGCTGAGTGAACACAGTGTTAACTGTCATGTGCATGGTTAAGTATTTTGTCTCTGAGTATTAAGGGTACCATTATTTGTGATCTTTTGACTTCTCCTTTCTCAAAATTTCTAATTAAAATGTTGTGTTTTATTGTATAATTGTGTCCTCTAAAAATTGAGCTATTATCCTTAATTTTGTTTCTAATTTCCTGAATTTGACTATCTTCTGCTTGCATTCTAATTATGTCCTCTCTTGATATTTAATTTGGAGTGTCTAATTTTTGTTCTATTTCAGGTTGTGTTTGCCTATGTTTATGCTGTTGTCTTGTTATTGCATTTATGTACTCTGTGGTTAAATTTTTGGATTCAATCCACTTTAAAAATAATTCCTGTGAATTATCTGGGCTTTCTTTGATATTACCTATTATTAATTGACAGACTGGGTTTTCCATGAGTACTGCTGTTACTTTGCCTGTTATCCATGGACAGTCTATTTCTACTATTGCTTTGCAACATTCAACTTTTGTATTGTTAGCTAGCATGACTGTAGTTTTTTCATATATGTAATCTTTGGGATCTATTTAGTTTTTATCTACTACTATGGTGGTACAACCTGTGTCTCTGAGACACTTCTGACACCATTGTAACACATGGCTCTGACATGCTATTTATTAGGGTGTTGTGTCAGTAGCATGGTTAACTGCTTCTATATCGATGACTCAGGTTGCCGGTTTGAGTAGAGTAATACTTCTTCCATTCCTTCACTCACTTAGCCAGTCACACAAAGAAGTATATTAATTTCCAATTAAACTCACAGTACTTTATTACGTCATCTTTTACAATAATAATATTAAGAAGAATCCTTGCATAAATATCCAGTTAATAACATCCACAATGCAATTATTTCACATATGTATATATATATATAATATTCCATGGTATAGAAAATTCACCTCTCAGAAAAACGGCCACGTCCTCACTTAACTACGACATTCGATATACTGCCCCTGATCACTCAACAAAGGGTGTGGCTCACTTCCGCTTTTCAAAAACATAATTTGCTCTCTATCCCCGTGAAAAATACACGTTAACATAGTTCAATATTCAAATTATGCCACCTCTCTGACTCAATGGTTTCGTGTTGCAAACATGGTTTGTTACAAGCTCGATAACTGTTTTGGGAATGGTACGACCGTTTGTGAAGAGGGAATAGATCGTCCTCTCAGTGTTAATTCCCATCTGCCACCGCTGAATTGAATTGAATATTTATATAAGCGCGTGTGACCATGCTACTTTAGCTGCATGCACCTACTGCTAGACGAAAGGTCGCGATGTAGAAGCTCTTGTAGTCGGTTGGCATACCAACTCAACTGCAATAGTAAAATAAGATACTAACTCGACTGTGTTCTGTTTAACAACTTATCTTTATTCATCATTGTACATTCTTTTTATACCTCACACCCCATGAGCATTCACTCCCCTTCTCCAACTAATATTCACACTTAAGTTTAAACATTTATGAAAACAACTCACCACGACCAGTCATACCACATGACAATAACACAGGCCAATCAGGTCACAAAGTTCACTCAATAAACACAAGAGTAAGCATCAGTCATCCATACTATGACATCTCCCACTTAATAATACAATCAATAGTTAATCAAAGTAAAGTTACGTATGCACCATTAAATCAATAGTAATACTTCAACACTTTGTATGCACAAATAGTTAAAATATTAATTTACATTGCAGGACAATGTATAGTTTACATGTCTCTACCGGGGAAGGGTATTGGTGGTTTCACTTGCCTGCCATATCTTGTCACCACTTGTGCTTGAACAGGACTGATGGCACTTGGTACTGACACTTTTACTACAGTCTCTTTTACAACCTCTGGTTTGGTGCGTTTTGGTTCATGCGTTGTATCGGGGGCTGTTCAGTTCGAATAAATTTTGAATACTGC
This sequence comes from Lymnaea stagnalis, assembly GCA_964033795.1. Taxonomy (NCBI): domain Eukaryota; kingdom Metazoa; phylum Mollusca; class Gastropoda; family Lymnaeidae; genus Lymnaea; species Lymnaea stagnalis. The sequence continues at coordinate 433,740 of CAXITT010000206.1, forward strand.
TTTGCCCGCAAAAAAGTCTCTTTAACATTTTCTGTTAAATTGGGATCAATTTTCGGTGAGGATAACTTCAGGAAATCCGATTCGGAAAAAGATGGTGAACAATGCCTCTGGCACCATGCTTCGTATCTATACTTGGAAGAGCGGCGGCTTCTGGCCATCGGGATGCTTTGCACATTACGCACTAGACGTCTATGTGTAAGCATTTCTCTTTCGGGTGCGAGGTAAGGGTCCCAAAATCTCCACCGAATCTCTCTTGACCGAGGGGTACAGGTGGTACTTGATGCCTGGGAGACCTCTTCTAACACTCAGGGGAGGATGAGACGTATCGTTTTATGTCCTCCGTAATTCCAGGCCAAAAATAATAGTAACATATGCAATTAAGGAATGCAATGTGGCCCCTGATGTCCACTTAATGTTGCATCGTGTCCAATTTGCATTATCTCTTGTCTAAAAGGCTCAGAAACACCTAATTGGCTTCTGTTGGCCTCGTCGTATCTTTTTCAGCGATAGAGAAATCCAGAAATCCAGACTTTAAAATAAAGGACTTCCCTTCTTGTGACATTCCTCTCTGCACTAGGGAAAGTAGCCTTGGGAGCGACGGATCGCTTCGCTGAACGACTCTCATTTCCTTTGGTATAGGGCTTGGAGTTTCATTATGGGTTTCTTGGGTGGTCATAAATCTTGTCACAACGGGGTGACAATCACACCAAAACTACATAGTGTGGTGATCTGTCTTATGTTTTACAATGAGGTGTATCTCTCGTATGAGATCTCCACTTGGCACTCTGTCTAGGGATTCGATAACTAAGCCAAATTACCACACAGACATAATAACCTGTCTATAGACAATATAGACTGAAACGAAGTCTTTTTTAAAGGAGAAAATAATTATAAGTATTTATTGAATAAGTGTATTTACAATTTTCCCCGTAGCGAAGTCGGAGTAGAATCCTTGGGATCTCTGCGATGGGGAAGATGACTCTCCAGTGATAAATCGTTGTAGTAAGAGTCCCTGGATCTCGAACTCCTTCTAGTAGCCGTAGGTATTTGGTTTAGGACTAGGACGTAAATCAATCCTCTAGTTCCAGCTTCAAAGTAGTCGGTCCAGTAATAGAAGCCAGGCTAAAGGCAAAATGATACAAAATGGATAAGTATCCAGGCGAATAGTCATAAGCGGACAAGTCCCATTCCAACAGCAACGAATTCAGATTGATGTATGGACGGTGACATAGCTTGTACATATACATCCAATTTGTGGATAGATTTATAAGTCTTGTCATTGTCGGCGTAAGCTTATGTTGCTTCGCGAGAATGTTGGACCAAGCAAACATTTTAATTAGTAATTAAGTATGGAACATTGAATCATTAATAACCGTTACATCTATAGGTACATAGTATACATATTGTCATCTTGTTAAAAGAAACATGGGCGATTTGGAACAACCACCTACCATCGCTACGATGGGATGGCGGTGTGTCGTAGCCCGCGGCAAATGCAAAATTAGAATGCATAACATCAATAATATAATTTAGGCAATATTAGAATAATAATATCAATCACGATCGAATACTTGCTACGTAATTATATGAACATTACAAGTGCAATAACCTAATATCAAAATCATGGTTGCGAACTTACTAGTATTGTAGGTTGCAGGAGCAGTTCATGATCACGCTAAAAAGTCTTAAGTGTAGTTATCTCCAGCGTTCACGGTCAAGTGATAAGATCATAAAAGACAAATTCTAATCTGTTCTGGCTATCTATTTGATTTGGGTGATGACATAATTGGGTGTTTTAAATGTTGTTTGTTCTCCCATCCAATGATAATCACTTTTAATTTTGCGGGTTTGACCTTCTACCCTCAAAGTTTATCAGTGTGAGGTGGAAACTGCAAAATCACGCTAAGCGTGAGCTGTCTATCATAGGAATGCAAATAAAAGCAAGGGAAGTAACTCGAGTTTACTACTGCCAGGGCAAAAGTAAGGGGAGGAAGGGAATTATTGTACAAGGGTTTACAAGGGTTTACAATGGCGGATTTACGATGGAAGAATTGTACAATGCCCAGCCTCAAATCATCACAAAGGCGGCCCATCCTACCATGATTCATTCGTTGAAGGAAATATTCGAGTGCTGGCCTTAAAATTTTCTTCTGTGGCGAGTATTTCTATTTGGCTTTATTTGTTCCGGAATGTACTAATTCCGGTGCTTCAACATTTAAAATTGTGTCTGAATTATCTTCGGCGTCCGAAGATGGATGACGACTTAAGAAGTCTGGAGCAAAATGTGTCTTTCCCGGGATGTACTCTATGTGGAATGAATATGGATGTAGAAGAAGTAGGGACCATCTCATTAGTCTGGCATTTAAGTTCTTTGCTGGAGATAGGAATGACAATGGTCTGTAGTCGGTTTGAAGGACAAAATGTTTCCCATATAGATATGGATGAACTTTGTCCACGGCCAGATCAAAGCGAGACATTCCAATTCTATTGCAGCATAACTCCCTTCTGCTTTTGATAATTTCCTACTTGTGGAATGAATATGGATGTAGAAGAAGTAGGGACCATCTCATTAGTCTGGCATTTAAGTTCTTTGCTGGAGATAGGAATGACAATGGTCTGTAGTCGGTTTGAAGGACAAAATGTTTCCCATATAGATATGGATGAAATTTGTCCACGGCCAGATCAAAGCGAGATATTCCAATTCTATTGCAGCATAACTCCCTTCTGCTTTTGATAATTTCCTACTTGCGTAAGCGGTGGGAAATAAAGTTGGCTTTTCCTTTTCATCCGATTGTAAGAGCACGGCGCCTAGTCCGAGAGCACTGGCGTCGGTTTGTAGGATGAATGGCTTTTCCAATGCTGTAAGTGAATCCTTCAACTTCTGGAAGGCTACTTCGCAGTTGTCATTCCATTTCACCTTATCCGGTTGATCCTTCTTCGTTAGATCCGAAAGAGGGGCAGCTATCAAATTAAATTTTGGAATGAATTTCTGGTAGTATTCGCACATTCCGAGGAATGATCGGACATTCGTTTTGATTTCTGGTTGTGGTGACTCGCGGAGTTGAGAAATCTTTTCTTCACCTGGCATAATTAAGTTCTCCTTAATCATGTGTCCCAAAAACTTCAGCTTTTGGAAACTGATCAGGCATTTTTATGGTTTTGCTGTCAAACCTGTGTCATGCAATCGTTTGAGGAGTACGGAAAGTATTTCTAAATGTTTGTCCCAATTTTAAGTTTCGGTCATCAATAAAGTTGAATTGTCCTAACCTGTGTATTGGGAACAGTAGCTTTCTCATCATAGTAAACACGCTGGGTGCGTTGTTTAATCCAAAAGGCACTGTGTTGAATTCATAGTGTCCTTGTAGGGTGCTGAAGGCTAATAGTTTCGGCATTCGGGCTCTACTTCAATTTGATAATAGCTCCTACTAAGGTCCAGCTTGCTAAAATAGCAGGCTTGACTGAGGTTGGCGAATATGGTAAGGGTATCTGGGAGTGGCTCAGCTTGAAATTCTACTACGGCATTGAGGCGTCTAAAGTCAGTGCACATTCTATGACTCCCATCAGGTTTCCTTACTAAGACTATCGGGGCATCATAAGGCGACAGGGAGGGTGCGAGATAATTCCACCCTTCGGTAATTCGCTTATTTCCTTTTCAACAATATGGGCCTTCGCATGAGGCAAGGGATAAGGCTTGATGCTCACTGGCTTGTCATCAAAGACAGTAATTGTGAGGCGTTCAAGGTTCGCCCTTCCTGGTTTATCGGCCAATACCTCGGGATACTTGGCGATCAGATCTTCAGCTTGTCGTTTCTGTCGCAGGGATAGTTCAGGACAGATGGTTACGTCAAGAAACGTTTCTTTTGAGACAAGGGTGTATTCAGTGATACCATTAGGCTCACTAATGTCCTCAGCTATAGCAATGGCCACCAGTGAATGGATTGAATCTGAGTTAGGTCTCTCCATATACTTCTTCAGTAAATTGATGTGGTACATCTTATTCTTGTTCCTTATCGTTATCAAATAATTTGTGGCGGACATCTTTCGGGTTATCACGAAGGGTCTTTGCCAACAAATTTGTAATTTGTGTGAATCGGTAAAACTAATAATACCTTGTCTCCAGCTTCTAACGACCTTTCTTTAACGCGGCGGTTGTAATGTTTTTCCTGCCGCCTACGCGCTCTCCTCAGGTTGTCCAGGGCTAGGGTTCTTACCCGTTCCAGGCGTTCTTTCAAGTCTCGACCATACCGGAAGACGGTCTTGGCTTCCTCGTCCACGTCGTCTTTGGTCCAGTTCTGCCCGAGCACCTCAAGTGGCTATCAGGGTTGTGAACCATTATATGATTTGATAAGGGGAATAACCCATACTCGCCTGTGACACCTCTCGATAGAGCGGCACGTAAATAGGTGCCCCATTCTTCAGGTCATCCATCCGTTAGGCGTCTGAGCGTGGATATGAGTGTGGAATTGAACCGCACAACCAGTCCATTGGCTTGTGGATGGTACACAGAGGATCTTCTGTTTTAGAGTTGAAAGTTTTGTACACTTCGGTCATCAGTTTTCCCGTGAACTATGATCAGCTGTCCGTAAGAATTACTTCTGAAAATCTTATTCGTGTGAATATGGTGAATAGAGCCTCAGCGACATGCTTTTTGTCAATACTGGGCAGAGCAGCGGCTTCTGGCCAACATGACAACTAGCACAGTACACACAATATATAGGCATTTCTTTTCTTGGTCCGAGTAAGTGGTCCAAAAATGTCGACGGATACTCTCTTGAATGGTGTCTCAATCAATGGAGTTCTCCCTAGAGGGACCGGTGGCACATAACTTCTGGCAGATCTCTTCTGGCACTGAGGGCAAGAAGATACGGACCTCTTGATATCTGCTGTCATTCCTGGCCAGTAATAGTAGTACCGGATTCGATTGAAAGTGGCACCATGTCCTTGGTATCCACTCATAGAAGTGGCATGTCCTACCTCCATCAATTCTTGACGGTACTGTTTCGGTACAAGTTGACTTCTAATAACTTCCATATCACCGACACGGCGATATAATAATCCACACTTCAAGAAGAATAAAAACTTGCCTTTCTGGGGTTCTCCTTGGTCCACTAAAGTAAATAAACCTGGTGAGGGATGGGTCTTCTCTTTGAGCCGCTCTCATCTCCTTAGACATTGGGTTAAGCTGCTCACCCTCGGTACCTAGTGGCTTCTTCCACCTAGTCACCATAGGGGCGACATAGATCGGTGTTTTGGGACTACCCAGAAACACGTAACGACAACCTAAGATAATGTCATGGATCGGCGAGTTCATAACAGCAGCACTAATCACTCTATTTACATATCTTGATTCCCCTCTGATCTTCGCTGAGAAGGGGGGGGGTGGGGCGTTTCTACTGCGTAGTTAAGTTCGCTGGTCAACATATCGGTGGTCAACATATCGCTGGTCCACATATCAATCAGTTCAGTGGCTTTCCACGTGGGTTGAAATCAGGGGGAATAACTCGTCCCGACCTAAAAAAAGGGGGGCGGCTCTAAGTAGGTCCTTGTGAGTACATTGAATTTTTAAAGGTCAGCTCCTTTTCGTCACAATATGCATAGGAAGCCAATGTTTCATCTCTAATAACATCCACTCTTTCTATAAGACTGAGTTGCTGGCAACCTGGCTTGGATTGTGTTTTTACGATTTGAAATTCCAACATCTCAGTTTTTTCCTTTAACGTGCATTTGACCAATGCCTTGCCTACAACAGACAATCGTTCACCAGTGCTATTTTGTAAGTCTTGCAGTTGACTTCTGAAGTCTCTTCTCTCAGAATCGACTATACAATCTGTAACCTGCGCTCCAGTGTCCAGTGTGAAACTCATTTGCCAGCCCTCAAGAGTCACCAAAGATCGCCACTCTTTGCTAAGTTTTTTTTTTTTAAGGAAACATTACCGATGAGGACCGCTTCTTCACTGTAGGTAACTCGATCCTCTGACTAGGAAATGACAACTCTAGTATGATTTGACCGGCATACAGAGGAAAAATGATTATGTTTGCCACAGTTGTGACATAGTTGACCGTACGCTGGACATTTTCTTGGTAGATGCTGCTTGCCACAATAGTTGCACTTTGTATTTTGCGCGCTACTTGATATCCCTGAATTTGATGTCACTGCCTGTTCAAAACATTCTTCACTCATTAGTTTGAGCTGCCACTCCATTGTCTCCGCTGCCCTACATATGTTTTCTGCCTTAATGAGGGCCAGGTCAGACTTTCTAAGTAGTCTAGCTCTGACGTTGCCACTCTTTACACCTCCTACCCTTCATCGAGTCTTTAAGATTTTCGAGTTCACATGACTTTGCCTTGAGTTTGAGATCAGTTAAAAAAAACTGTCAAACGTTTCTCCGTCACTCTGACTTCTTGAAAAAACAACAGCATGCCTTTCAATTGTTACATTCTTTCTTGTTAAACAGTGATTCTCAAATTTCTTAAAAATACAATGAACTTCGCGGAAAGACGTATTTATGTCGCATTCTTCACATTTTTCTCCAGTTAACTGGAACGTATTGAAAATGTCAACTGCATCCTGGCCTATCACATGCAGTAAATTCCTGCTCTGCGCCTCTTTACTCTTGTTATCCAGTTCACTGGCTGTCTTGTAACTGCTTGAATCTTTTCCAATGTACAGCAACATTTCCGTTTAAATCTAGCTGTTGTGGCGGGTGGAGTCGCTCCATCTAACACCGTGTAATAGTAAAATACGATCCTAACTCGACTGTGTTCTGTGTAACAACTCATCTTTATTCCTCGTTGTACATTCTTTTTATACTTCACATCACATGATCGCTCCCTCCACTTCTCCAACCAATATTCACACCTTTAAGTTTAAACATTCATTAAAACAACTCTCCACGACAAGTAACCACATGACAACAACACAGTCCAATCAGGTCACAAAGTTCACTCAATACACACACATACACACACCAATAATCATCAGTCATACGTACTATCACATCAACCTCACGAATCATAACACCCCGAACCGGCTCATAAGATATAACATCGGTCTCTAAGTCCAATCCACCCCGTACTTCCTTTATGGATTTCTTGACACTGACTTAAAGTAAACAGAACAACAAATAATCTTGTGTTGGGCCTCGTTCAACACAACCCTGCCAAACCTACGCTTAACACCAACCCTCTCATATCTCAAAGCTTTCTTTCCTTTCTTCTTTGCTTGTTACCTCCCAGTGGAGTATATGCCATTAACAATATCTTGCCACGCCTTCCAATCTTTTGCATATTCTCAAACTCCGCCCGATCTTTATTGCATTATTGACCGTCATTCGACAGGTGTTTTTAGGGTCTTCCCTGTTCCCTTAATCCTTCGAAATTCCATACCAGTGCATTTCTAGATTCCATTCCAGTGTATATCTATAGCTATAATTGGCATTGGTTTTCTCATCGTAAAAAATGAACAAGGCTGAAAGTATATGTCACGTACTGCACTGTGTAGGTCTACTTGCTCAGCTTGGTCTTATCCGGTCGCCGGGGATTGCACCGCGATACCAAAAGATTACTTAAAGTGGTTCATACTTCCACTGATGTTGACTCCTAGGAAGAAACGCTACAAAAGGCGCTACAAAAGAGCATTTATTTCTTGTCCCGTTCTTTAATGCTCGCCCTAGCACCAAAGTTAAAATTAGCACGTTCCTAGCCCAAGAAGAATTCTCACGGTCACTTCTACTTGTTGTGCTTCGTTCAATCCAGTCTCACGGCGTTCCCAACGGTCTCTCTTTCGCTCACTAGAATTGTAAACTTTACTTTAATTTAGTCAACACTAACAACCAATCACGATACAATCGTGGCTCGTGACTCGGAGTCACACCTTGACCAAAAAAAACAACACACAAACAAATGGCTGTTGACACCAACAAAAGCACTGCGCATTCTGACAATGTACGAGTATTTTTGTAAAAAAAAAAAAAAATAATATTTTTGCCTCACAAATTAAAGCGACTGAGTTTACTTGTAATAATATTGTATAGCATTTCTGGTGTCCCAAACTGACCAGCTGTTTGAAGTGACCATATATTTGAAAATCGATACTTGCTAGAAACTGACATGAAACATGCAAGTATGTAAGATTTACCTTTTATTGGAAATTGCTAATCTAAGAATGCGTGTGTAGCAGCGGACATCGATTTAGAAACCTGAACAGGGATCGGCAACCTTTGTGTGTGTGTGAAGAGCCATTTTGCATTTCTTAATAATTTGAGGGCCTAAGACTGGAACGGATTATGTTGGATGATTTTATGGATTAGTAAAACGCACATTTGTTCATTCAAAGCCCGCAGCCTGCCGACCCCAATCTGGACAAATGCCACATAATAGCTTCATTTTCTTTTCTATAAATGTTCTAATCTTTGCCTAAAATGCTAGACTTAGGTCTAAATAAGGTTATTACAGGTCATGAAAGTGATCTAGTCCATACCTTTTGTTCTTGCGAATATATCACAGAGTGAACACGCGAAAAATGTGGACTTTTTCTTATCTAAAATCTACACAAAATTAGGGACATTTTAAAAGTAAATTGTAAAAAAATTCGTATTTAAATGTTGTTGTTTTTTCTGTAAAATTTATTGTATCTATTTATTGGTACAAATTGTGACTTAACAAAATATATATAATATACTAAACTAATGATTAAATAGCTCAAGACAGAACGTGCTTTGTGAGCTGGCTAGTAGGCTATCTTGACTGTTGTAAGAACGTGTTACTTAACATTCAAACTACATTTTAATCAATAAACAAATATACTTCGATATCATTAGTGATTTGCTTTGTCCTTTTCTTACATTTTTATATTGATTGATTACATGTTTGAGATTGGGGAGAAGTAAACTCGACTGCACCAGATGCCACCGGTGACGCCTCTGATGGCAGAATTACATTTTACTGGACTTCAGCTTAAACTTTTTTTTTTAAAAATTGAACGTAAATTTAGAGCTCCTAAACCCTTACCGCTAAAGCCATTTTAGAAAGAGAAAACGAATTTATTAGCTAGTTCATGGGGACCACTTTTCAACATCCCTTACAATATGCATTATTTTTTTTTTTAACAATCCAGCTACACCTATCGATCATTTTTTCAGGTAATTTCTGATGAATTTCATTTCTTAAAAATTAATTAAAATTGTTTAAACTAGTAAAATGAGAAAAGTATGTTTTTATTTTCCAACTAACCATTGGACCATACAATGATGTGGAGAAATGGTGGCGTTAAGTTTTCCAACTAACCATTGGACCATACAATGATGTGGAGAAATGGTGGCGTTAAGTTTTCCAACTAACCATTGGACCATACAATGATGTGGAGAAATGGTGGCGTTAAGTTAACACCATTTGAAGGCTGCGACTAATCGCCACCGGGTATCAGAAGTGAGAGGTTGGGAATAAAAAAAAAACTATTAAAAATATTATTGTTGGTTTTGTAAGACAAAATGAGGTATCAAACGAAAGATAATTGAATGGACTATATGTTTGTAAACTTACTTCTTCGGTTTAACTAAAATAAACTACCACAAATGACATCCGAAAGAAAACGAATAGCCGCTATTCGGACCCTGGTCCTTTTAGACTAGATCCCATTCGGATGTCATTTGTGGTAGTTTATTTTAGTTAAACCGAAGAAGTAAGTTTACAAACATATAGTCCATTCAATTATCTTTCGTTTGATACCTCATTTTATCTTACAAACCCAACAATAATATTTTAAATCTTTTATTTTTAAATCCCAACCTCTCACTTCTGATACCCAGATGCAATTGGCCACTTCGTTATATAAATAAGTAACTATAATAAAGCACTATATAATATAGAGGCCCACCTATCATCGTCAAGCAACATAACGGAAAAACCCCATTGAAGTCACTATTTCGTTTAGAAGTCCTATCAGGCCGTAACCGCCCTCTGGCAAGATAAACTAATGGAGAAATTAAAAAGATGACTGCTGTGATGGCCAAAAAATGGAGAGATGTAATGAGAACAACCTCACTCATTAAGCGACCAACAAGGAAGCACTCGTGAAGCCAGTGCAGTAGCAAGGGCCAAGGGTTAGTGCCGGGTCAAGCTTTTTCCCGCTCCCGTTCCAGGAAAAAAACTCTTGCAGTTTGGCCGAAAATGCCGCCTGGGGCGAAACGCCCCCCCCCCTCTCTATGCCACTGTGTGACACTCATGACTCGGCTAAGAAGGCAGGTCTGTAAAGTAATCGAATCTGAAAAAAAGAAATTTAGAGTGACAGACGTGGAAGTAATGCAATGTGGAAAACGATTTTATTATAAAGGATATCCTTTTGAAAGGTGATGGAAATAGTTAATACGTAACTAATATAAGAAAAAAAAACGGAACTAAGTTCTCTTTGATTTGGTTTGTTAGACCGCCCGTGTCTCTCAAGATGTAAAATTTACAAAACAGCTGGTTGTAAACTATTATTAGTATAATGCAAGACGTTAACAAAAATTATTTTTTACATTAATTGAAATTACAAACATAATAATTGGTTTACTTGAAATAAAATAGTTTTTCTGCAATTTAACCTACACATATTTCACGACTCCACCTCCATATTGATGACATTCCATACATAAATCTCTATTTTAAAAGAAAAAACTTAATCCAACGTCAAATTTAATTTTTATTGTCAATGTTTGTGGGGAGGGGAGCTTGTTTTCGGAGGGAATATATTGTCTTAAATGTCATTTTTTTCTGCAAACACTGCAGTCCCAGGAAGACATCGCATAAGGCTCCACAAAACACTGCAGTCTCAGGAAGACAGCGCACAAGGCTCCACAAAACATTGCTCCACCAGCGAGATGTGAGCCCAACATTGCTTTACATTACACATCTGTGGGACTATCGCAGCTCTGTATACCAGAGGTTGTGTAACGAAAAGTAATAGTGGTGGACAGACTCACTGCTGGTGCATGTTCTCAAGCTATAAGTTTTTGAGGCCGTTGCAAAATCATCATCGAAAATAAATTTTTGTTCAAATATTTGAGCTCAACGCAAGTCTTTTTTTTTTTTCTTTCCTTTTTTAAACAAAAAAAACCCCAAATGTTGTCAAACCCGTGTTGCTATAGAAGGGTTTAAGTCTGGTTTCAATGTTGTAGGCAGAATTCGTGTACATTTATATAAATAGTCTCTATTTGTAGCCGATGAAACTGTTGACAATGGTTCCCGCAAGAGTTTCTCTATGCCTTGAACTTGGTCGCCAACACCAGAGCTTGGTGAAACTGAGGACCTGCGGCCACCATTCAAAAGCGCCAATAAGGGTTGCCCCAACGTGTAGCCAAGTGCTCTACGCTGATCGGTCGAGAAGGTGCAAATGAGATGTACATTTTACATGCCCAACAGAATGCGCAGGTGATGAGCGTTGTTGATTTCATTCCAGGGGCTATAAGAGCGATGAGATCAGCTCGTATAGAATATGGACAAAAAGATGTAGGCTCGTCCTGACTAAATTACCCTTTGTACTTGTACTATAATAATACAATCAAACACTAAACATGACAAAACACTGAGTAACGTCAGCACAACTTCAGATTACTGATATCATTAAACCGTTTAACAGTGTATAATAACTTTAAAAATGTAGTTCGCATCACTATCTACCAACTACACAAGCCATGTGAAACTTTTAAGGAACTGGTCAACGCCAGAGAACCTTAATTTACATATGCTTAAGTACAATACTGTAAACAATAGTTTCCTTGGCTTTGTGAAGATACTAATACTATTATAAAAATTAATCAAATTAAGAAATTGTCAAAATACGCGTAAATTAAGTCCAGAAAAATTGGAAATGGCTAGAGAAAAGAGGCTGGAATGCGTGGAAAGATTATTGTTGATGGGCTATGGCTCCACTAGGGTTTTGAAAGGTAAAAGAATAAGAAATTCTTTCAGACAACATAAATAAAGCAGGTAATGGATGAGTCAGAAATTGATTCAGATATTTTAAAGACCAGGAAGTGGTATTGAAAACCTATGAGTGTCCTCTACACCCAATATACAACTGAAAATGAAGGGGAAGGAAAAAAAAACAAGTTATTTTATCTCTTCAGAAAAGACATTTATTTGAAATCAATACATGCATTTTTTTCAGTTTAATATTCAAATTTCAATAAATGTAACTTAAACAATGTACTGCTTAAATCTTGCATACAAACCACACTAGATATTACACACGCGTCAGTCCCCAACAACACTACACGACGAGAACTACCGAAACAAGGGCTCGTAACTCCACAGTTGGTTATGAAAACAAAATATTTGTACATCAAATCCTTGGAAATTTTAGCCTCAAGAGGCACATATAATATTCCTTTTAAGTTGGTTGGCAATCGGCCAAAGATTTCATACCTGGAAATAGTCTTTAGCCTTTTTACTACTTTTTAGGGACGTGTAATTGTAATCAATAATCCTTTGGACCACCATTAGGAAACATCACCGTGGCGTCTAGACCGAAAATACATTCTTACTCTTACCACCCCCGGTACATGCTAATTTCCCTTCGTTCATTCCACACCATTAGGATGCCATAAAATATGTATCTATATATATACTTCATATCCAAGTTAGTCCTGTAATAATTCTTTAAACCGCTGAATGTTTATGTACCATTCACGGTGCTATTTTTCATGCGGCGTGTTGCATGGGGGACTAAAAATGTCCAAATAATGGTAAGATAAAAGAAATTGTTGAAAACATGATGCTACATGAAATTAAAGGGTGACATTGTTTGGTGTTTATTCCTGCCAACATTTAAATAAGCAGCCGATAAGGAAATCGATGTCTATTTAACATTTAGTGCTATTTTTTTTTATGCACTTATTGCATTGGGGGGGGGGGGGGTTAAAAAAAAACAAATGTCGAAATAATTATAAAATTAAAAAAATTGTTGAAAACATGATGCTACATAAAATTAAAAGGTGACATAGGTTGATGTTTATTCTAGCCAATATTTAAACAAGTAGCACATAAGGAAATCTACGATTTAAAATTGTGCTTGGAACCCCAATAGATATTGTTTTAACATCTGTGAGCAAACAACTGCTTTCCTGTTTAAATATAAAGTTTACTAAATCACTGCTCTAACTCAGTAAGTATTATTTTGTTTTACGTTTCTAGTCACTCCTTAGAGTGAGGTGATGGTAAGGGTGTGGAGTTTTTTAGGCCATCCATGACACCAGATTAAGTGGGCCGTCAAGACAGGAAATTCATTAAACCACAGAAATTTTTTGTTTGAGTCGATGATGGGGGGAAAAAAAACTATACTAGAGTTTAACATCAACACTTATACTTTTACCAGAAATTCAAAATACAATTATTGTTAAATACAACTTAAAAAGAAACAAAAATTAAATCTGGAACTAAAGATAACAAGTAGAAAAAGGCGTGTGTTTTTTTTTCCTTCTTCAAATGCCGCATTAAAAAGATGATAGAATACAAATATTTAAAGAGGCTGGTTATTTTTGTTTGCTGGACTTGGTCTATTCTGTTCTACTAAGCAACAGCATAGATCTTAGTATAGTCAGTATGGTAAAACGTCTACAAATGTAAGACTCATGAGCCAAAGAACTATGAAAAAGGCAATAAGAAAAAAGTAACAAAGTCATTGTTACAATTGAATCAATGTTCACTTATATATGAATAGCCGCAAAATCCATTGCATCAAGAAAAGGAAAAGCAACGAACCCAAAAACAAATTTTTTTTCATAACACTAACGTAAAACAAGGAACTTAAACCAAACTAAATAATAAGAAAAGCTCATCAAACAATTAACATCATGTTGTGTAGTGGAAGGAAGTTGTAGTAATTTTTTTTCTAAGACTAACAAACATCACTCTTGCTACATTTTAAAAAAAAAAAAACTTAAAAAAAATCTTTTCAACATTTAATATTAGCAGCCTTCCAAAAAATGTATAGCATTTCTTTGTGTATGAGTCTTAACTATTAAATAAAGCAGAAAACCTTTAGGATAAGATGCTTGTATTTCCAACACTATAAACATGAAAATATTAAGTACATTTAGGCTCTGGCTCCTCTGAAACCCTCTGTTAGAATACACTTTCAGCTAGCTTTAGCTGCACTTGCTTTCATTTGGTTTAAACTGCACTTGCTTTCAGCTGGATGAAATTAACTGATTTCTTATTCACACTGCAAGACACAGCATCTCATATTTCTGTTTAAATCCAGAAGTTGTAATTGCTTATAGCTTTGTTGGACAATTCGGAAAACAAGTCTGAGATTATAGGCCGGTTTTAAGGAAAAAAAAATGGTAATTCCAGTCATGTATGCAGAGTTCAATCCTTTAAATTAATCTGTTCCATATTTTCAAGAAAGAGCAAGGCCTTATACAAACATATTATTCTTATACAAATCACATATAGCAACAGAAACTCAAAACAGTAATTAGACAACATGGCATAGTCTAATAAATACATGATTAAAAAAAGGAAACGAAAGAAGTCAATGCTGAAACAGCTTGTTGTTGTTGTTAGAGGTTTAATGTGAGGAAACAAACTAAGAGAGCACACTGACATTTTTACCTATCTGGACAACTAGGCTTTAAAAAAATTTAAAAGATAACCCCCCCCCCCCCCCCCCCCAGCACTAGGAACGGGACTTCTTTTAACATGCTCTCAGTTGACAAAAATAAAACCAGAACCATAGAACCAAAAGCAGGACATGTACAGAATTTTTCATATGTCCTGATGTGACATTTGTACATCTGTATGAATGGCATGATATGCGAGGAAAAAAACTGCCTTCATTTATACACCCTTAAAAAAAATAAAAAAATTGTCCAATTATTAAGGCTATCAAATCAAGCCCATCTGGCAAAAAGCTAATCTCAATATGGATAATTTAATTCTCCAGTTATCACCGCTCAATATCCCTTTATACATTAACCAGTGAATTAGTGAAGTGTCCCCTCTTGTTACTGGTCAGCACTTGTGAACAAAATGGTTTCCTAACTATCTGAAAAAATTCACATCCTTCAAAATACAAAAAGCCAAGGTCAGTCACTTTGTCAAGCACTGTTGAAGTGCCATATGAGTCGATGTCTAAGAAAAGAATAACAAATTATGCCGCCTTAATGAGATGGACTACGAAAAAGACAAAAAAGTAGACTAGGATGGTGATGCCAGGATGAGTTTGACTCGACACAAAATTATTGTCAACCACTGGATATGTAGGGAAATGGTGCATTGTCATTTTACTACTACCTCCCTCCCTCACAGCCCCCACCACCCCCAAAAAGAAGAACCAAACAACTAATCATATATATTGTAACATAACACTCACTGCAAAATTGACAGTTGATTTTTTTGTCTAATAAGGAAGCAAAGTTACTGCATGCTAATTTTTTTGAATTCCCTCTTAAATTTAACAGAAGAAAGTGAAAAAAGTAGCATTAAAATATAGTGTGGTTACTAGTTAAACAGCATATGTGATATACGGTATATTACTAAAGGTGGGCTCATTTTCAAAACAAAAATAATTTGTTAAGGACTCTCAGAGATCTATATCTTCCAAGCATGTTAAAATTTCTTTACTTAATGTCTAAAATGTTTAAAAACAATTTTGGGGTGGCTTTCCACTTTTTTAAGCAAAACAGAAAAAAAGAACAGTTAAAAAAGGACCCACATAATCTATCAAAAAGTTTTGTTTTTAAAATCCAAAAATGCGTGTGAGCAAACCAGCTGAAGGATGTATGGTGTAAGGAATAGCATTAAAAGAAGGTTACAGAACAGCCATCATTAATTTGTTTCATTTTGGATAAGAACACTAAAAAATAATATTTGAAACTTTTATTTCGATAGCTTTTTGAAAATTTTTGTCTCTGTCTTATAAAGTAATAACCCTTGCATAGTTCTATAGTAGTGGTCTTTAATGACTATATATTTTTTTAATTAAGGGTTATTAGTTGTATCCTTTCCCTACAAAATATCAAACTAGCCTTTAAGCTGTGGAGATATTCGTCTTTTGTAAGCAGAGAAAGAAATTAAAAACATTTAGAAGGAATGGTAAATACATTATCCCTGCCTCAGTCCATTCATATGGTGATTAAAATATGTTAACTGGATTTTGACATCATTGAGAAGTTCCGTAAGGCTGTCTTTAATATGCTTGTGAAAAACTATAAATAAGTAAAAAGCTAAATTTAAAAAAAAAAAAAAAATTATACATGTTACTATATGTAGGCTCAGAATTGTATCTCTCTTTTAGGAATATCTGAAAATTAACTCAATGATTTTATTTCAAACTTATATCAAGCACAATCAACTGAAATTTGGCAGAATTTCGTTTGTAATAAATCAAACATTTCAGCTATTATAAATGGGTTTATATCAGCTCCATTCAAAAAAGGTTAATTTCAAGGAAAGATTTTTGTTGTTTTACATCATGATGTCCTTAGGAAGGTGGTTGGATATGCCATCAAATGTGATCACAATGGTAATGTGAAGAGGGCGAGGACTTTGGGGGTAAAGAAGAAAAGTGGGCTTGTGGTGTGTGCTAGTTTTGACAGGCATGCAACTGGAAGACATGTGTATCAGTTCCCTTGACCCAAAAGCACTCTGCCTATTATCACTTAGTTGTTGTCAAACAGGATGAGAAATTGAAACACACTTGACATTTGAAGAAAATGCACTTTACAGATTTGTCTACAAACATTTTTAAATACAATTAATAAGACCTGGGTGTAACTCTCTTACAACGTAACTGTCTCCCCCCAAATCTATTTTTTGGCCTCCTTTTTTTAAAATCAGCACTAGCAGCCACCAATGCAATCACAACTTATCCCTAGACCCCCACAGCCCACTCGCCTACGTACACAGGACTGAGAGGAAGTAGACAAGAAGACTAATGATGTCATCAAGACTCTTCATTGCCTGAATCCTCCTCATCCTCCTCATGGTACATCTCCTGTTCATCAGCATCCAGATCATCTACATAATCATCGTCATAAAAATCAGCATCCACTTGGTTGTCAAGAGCTGGTATAGATGAGACACAATACTCTTGTAATGTTGTGGGTACCCGAACCTGGTCTTTTGCTGCATCTTCTTTTGTTGCTTGAACTTGTTTTCTGTAGTGGAAATAAAACAACACATCTTTATCATCCGCCAATGGGGTTAACCAACAACTACTCTCATTGTTAAGAAAACGTATTCAATAAGCTGTGTCCAATTTATTTAACTCTACTGGTCACATACACTAAAAAAAAAAATGCCATTAATTATAAAATAAAAGCCAGTGATTTTAACAGCACTTATTCTCGCATTGTTAAGAAGGCTTATGTAGCTAGCTGTTTTAACACTATTAGAGTTTTACTACTACATTTATAACAAATTAATTTAATCATTACAAATTAAGATAAGAAAATTTACCTTATGATATTTTCATATTCTTTCTCCTTCTCTTTTGATTCCTTCCATTTCCTAAACATTACTGAAGCATCAACATTTGCAGGGGAAAAGGTGTTTGGCTCATTAAGCAAGGAAATAACACTGAGTAAAATTGTTCTGTAGAGGAAAATTTAAAAAATAAAATTATCCTCAACAAAATTTTGAGGAGGGGAAACATTTTTTTAAAAAAATAAGCATAAAATGTTTAATATATTCTTTCAAAACCATTTCAAATTAACACACCCTTTTTATTTCATCAAATTACTTTACTGAATGCTTGAGCGAAACACTCAAAATTACCTGACAGTTTGTGTGGGGTTCCAGCGTTCTGAAGGTAATTCACCACTTTGAGGGTCATCGACTGGAGGATGCAGGATTGAGATGCACACTTCACCATTCTAAAAGCAAAATCATTTCAATTCATTTGCCATTTACTTCAGTATATTACTTTTTTTCTCCCACAAAAGCTTAAAAATAGTAAGCATTCCATTCATTTATTACTACTGCTGTTATTCAGAGCTGAAAGGTACAGCTTAATGAGAGATATGTAGCATGTGATATAAGAAGGTAAATGTTGTCACTGCAATTGGTAAAAGTTACTATTTAATACACTCAAAGATTAATTTTAAAAAATATATATTGGAAAAGACACATTTTTTTAATGAGACCTAACCTCATAAACATTTGGATGCCACATTTTGGAAATGAATCTCACAGTTGGTGGTGAATAAGGATAATCTGGTGGGAATTTCATGTGTGCCTGAAAAAAAGATAGTAATATTGAGATTGAATCAATGTGTTATTAATACTTATATGATTAATTTTAAAAAGAAACTTCAAGGAAAGATTTATTTTTTTTAAAATATCACGCTAGAAATTTAAAGTAATAATCAAAACTTATTCAAATAGGCCTACTCAGCCTAATGGTTCAAACATAAAATACATAAACTATTAATTTAGGCCTTGACAAAATATATATACAATTATATTCCAATAAAATCAGCCTAAATTCTACACGGTGGCTGTATAACGTGGAATGAGCCCTGAGTGAATAAGGTTTTTACAGGCTCAAATTTGTTATTGTTTCAATGGGCATGGATATTTTTTAAATTTATGTCCACCTTTTTGCAGATAACATGCCATTATTAGACAACATTTTTAATCAAATGCATATCAGAATATCTATGAAACTGAATGTCTACTCTAAAATTTTATTGTGCAGTATGTAACCTCCCCCACAGACACTACACAAGGGAAAGGTGGGACTGCAGGTCCACAGGTTTTGCTGCATTATATCTGAGGGATACAATAAAGTTGCTATATTTTTATCCCAAATTATGTTTACACTTTGTCAATTATTACTAAGGAAACATTATGCTAAACCCATTTTGTATGGTATAATGCTTATGGCCCATTGCACTCTTTCCAACACCCGCCTGATATTGATTCATATAATATGGGGCAATGAGAAAAAAAATTAAAGACTAGTTCACTATCACTATTTAAAAGGGTCTTATTTGTCTATGAACTTCAATGACTTGGCATACCAGTATTTACTGCTACTAGTACTAGTCTACAGTGAAATCCTGCTATAATGCGAATAGGGATATAATGCAGCAGTGTAATTGTAATAGCTCAGGAAATTGCAGGTTCCAACAAAAATAAAATCCAAAAGATGTCAGAAAAAATTAAAATCCGTGTTCCAAAATGCCAGCAAAATAGTCTTTTAAATATTATAATTAACCACCCATTCATTTTAAAAAGCCATCAATCAAAAATATTCCATAGGCATATTAATATTAAAAAAATAAAAGCTAACTTCCCAAGAATAAAGAAAGGCAGAGATAAAGAGTGTAAAAGTGTATTCATTGGGTTTTCATTATTTATGAAATTTCAAAAACATGTTTTAATCTATTTAATCAAATATACAATTCTCTCAGTCCAATACAGTACACAGTGTGTAACTCTAGCACGCAAACACATCTCAAATGGTTTTAGTTTTAGGGTTCACTTCAGGCATCAGTGGCGACACAGAAACTTAAAGTGGCACGCATTGCCAAAATGACTCCAAAATCACTTATCTGATATCTTCAACGGAATATTCTACAAGTAATAACAGTAAATTGCACAACCCTGCTATTAATACAATTCAATTTTATGAATGGACTAATTGACCACTCCATTTATCATTATATTGATTGTGTAGTTTAACTGTATTACTTATTACTACAATTACAATAGCAACAACACTCAACAGAATTATGATAATTATAGAAGCCTAGTCATAAATAGCAGCGGTCTAGAAGTAGAGTAGGCTGCAGGCTCAGTATATTTCCGTTAGACCGAAATTAAAATACCTTTTTACTTATTTTAATACGTAACTTAGTCATAGTATGTCATAGTCTAAACTTAGACTTTGACTGAATTTTTAAGTTTTTGGGTTCATCAGTAACAAATTAAGTATATATTATTTTTCTTTTATGGAGAAATTTAAGTATAATAAATGTTACCTTAAAGTAACCCCCTTCATATAAAGTTCCTGGTGGACCGAAAATTGCAACTTCCCATTCGAATATGTTGTCATCGTTGGCAAGTTTGACACGAAAACCTTCCACTGGCTCTGCTTGGATCTTTTTAAGTTCAAGTTGGAGAGCTTTTACAGCACTCCCAGATGGACTTTGAGCCATTATCACAAGTCAGAATAGTCTAGTTGAAAAAAAATCAGTGTGTAAATTGTTGCTCAAAACGACTGTAAGAATATGCAGGGGGGAAAATACAACCTATTTCAGTCTTTGTGAGGATCAGAGTCTAAATATGGCGTTAATAAACAGTGACGTCACAATGTTGTGAAAAAGTTTTGTCGTAAATTTGCGTTTTAGGAATTATTTTTGTGTTTTACTTATTACAACATATCTTTCATTTAATTATTAAATTTTGAAAATTCCATTAGTTTTATTTAGCACCAATATGTTGTGAGTATTTGGTATATTTTAATGGCATATTTATCTTTAGGAAGAACTAATTACGACTTGACATTTTCTAACAAATGGTTATTTCAATTTTCGGTAACAGGAAATATGGCCGCTGATCTGACAGAACAGGAAGAAAAGGTATTACTTGGATTAAATATATATAATAAAGAGGAAAATAAAAATCCATTGACGGAGCATAAAATTATCCCAATTTTTATTTCGGCCAATTCATACAATTGGTACCTTGGCGTATTTTTTCTAAGGTGCGGAGACTTTCGTCAGTTTCGAAAAAGCACTTAGGGCCTACTGACTTTTTAAAAAAAAATCATCTTTCTTAGTAATCTTAGTGTTCTTAGTATTAGTCTTAATGAGTTAATCTGAGTAAGAGTAAAAGTGACATAGCTAACTCGTTGGGTGCTAGATTTTTATTATTGATTTAATTTAAACTTACTTACCTAAAGCGTGTTTGACTTGCTTCAGGCACCTTGGACTTTGAACAGTGTTGCTTGTATTAGTTTAGTTAGTTATAAGTTATAATAAAAAATTTAAAAATTGTTATCAGGCCTAACTCCAAAGTTTAAAACCTTCAGATTACTTTGAACTGTCAAAAGTAAACAAGTATTCAGTGCTTAGCTTGCTTGTCATTTGCTTTGGTGTTGTCTAGATATTTTATAGGTTTAAGTTGACTAAGTACTCCTATCCTTAAGCTGCTGAGTTTTTTATGAGTATAACTCACCACTCACATACAAAATATTATTCACACTCACACTTTACTAAGACTAGTGACTTTTTAAAACTAGACTAGATACTGCTCATAGTAGTCCTTAGTAACAGTCATTTGCAAGCCAAGAAGTATTATAAATTTTGGACCTTTTGAATTATACTTAAACTAAAAAAAGAACTCTCCTGTGTTTCAGTTATCAGTAGCAAACTCTTGCCCTTACCAAACAGGAAACATGGAAAGGCATGAAGTAAATGCTAGCAGAGTGTACCATATAATCCAAATTTACCCATGTGCTCATTGTAGGGCTTCTGCTGTGATTATACACAGTAATAATTGGGCAGAGTCTTCAATTATAAACTCAAACTCTTGATTCCAAAAAACAACTGTTCCTTTTACACCACCAATCTGCAATTGAAACACCCAGATCCAATCAATGTTAACTTCTAATTGCGTCTGCAGTCTGTCTAGTGTATAGGCTTTAATTTTAATGCATAATGATACATCTTATGATACAAAGTGACATGCCATAATCACCTTACACCCACAAATGTCTAACTAATTATAAGTTGTAAATGCAATGCCTCCACATTATTTTTGAGTGTAAAAGAAAGAAATTAAAATTATTTTAACAGCTAAAGTTTATCTCTAAACATATGAAGCCTGTATTTATTTAATAAGGATGACCAGCACTTTTAAATAAGTTTGTCTCTTGGCACCCCAGCCCATTTGCTACCTTTACAAAATAATATTTGCTAACCTAAATTTCGAGTCTAAGAATTAACGCAGCCATGGTATGACCTAATCTCACTGTCCACCAATGGACCGATTTAATACAGAGAGATAAAAAGATAATTAGACCTATGAGGCCACAATTAAAGTTAGATTGCTTCATTTTAATTTGTTAAGATATAAGGAAGCAATTCCTAATATTCTGTCTAATTTAATATTACATCTGCAACCCCATCTAATGGAAAGTATGGGCTAGCATTCCCTTTTTTGCTGCTGAAATTGTGAAGAGTTAGCAGGTTTTTATCCAAAAAATTCATCACTTATTTTCATGAATAAAGCTTAAACCTACTCGTTTACTATTGGTAATTTGTATCATTAAATCCACTTTAAAATATACCAACAGTTTGCTTTATTTTTTTATCAGTTTTTATGCATTTTCATTAGCAGCAATAAATTTTTCTCTGGTAAATTTTGTTTGCGCATTACTTGTATTGGTAATTTTTTCCTTGTTTATGAAACGTTAATTATAATTAAGAAAATAAAACTATTATAACTTAATTATTTTCAAAATTTAAATTTTATTACAATATAATTTATACGGTTGGGAGATGTTTAAAACGGAGTGGGCCTGCTGCGCTGAAAAAAGTTAAGAATCCCTGCCCTAGAGCATTCACTAAGATCCTCTCCCCCTCCACCCAATCAACCATTTTTTCATTCCATCCCACTTGATATGGCAGTCCTAAATCTGTGACTCCCATCTCCACATTTTGACAAACTCTCTAGACTGTCAATGTCACTACACCCATTTTCTCCTCCATGGCGTCCTGTAACTTGATCGGAGGCCATTTCTCAGAGCTATCATACCTGTACTGATTCTCTCAGAGATTGTAGTTTTTAAAAAAAAATAATATAATTGTTGTTTCAAAGCATAATGTTAAAAATTTCTGTAATTTAGCATTATTAAGTGCAATTCTTTACTATTATATTCTGCTTTTCATGTGACGTCACATTGCTTAATCCCTCGTCACACATCGTCACAAAAATATAACCCTCCTCCCCTTAGACGCATGACATTATTTATGGACGATCCCTCCTATGCATGGATACAAAACGATCACTTATTTTTATGTGCATGCTTCCAAACTCAAGATTTTGCAATTTTCATATTTCCAATGAAAATTATACTTGGGACACATCACACTCGGCCTATCAATGGTCATAAAAATTATATTATTTATTAATGTTCACATCTGAGATTAGTTTGTACAAATGCCTTTAATTGAATGACAGTTATCACAACAAAAAAAAAGAAGTGAATTTGTTTATCAAATGAGTTGAAATGTATTGACAAACTTTTGTCCTTTGAAAAAGAAATATGTATCATTTTCGCAAGAGTTGAAGGTATTTAGAAAAAGATTCATTTGATTCATTTTTCAGTATTTTTCAAGTGCATAAAATCAGTTTAAAGATATTTTTTCTTCATTATGTCACAGTAGAATTCTTAATGGTATTGTTTAAAATAAGCATATGATCATAACTGTTATGATAAATTTCTGGTAAAAGTTGTGTTTTGACATTTTAACCGTAAAAAAAGACAGTGAAGTGCTTAAGTCAAACTGTACTGTACCTATACATAATAATGGATGCCTTCCATTTCATTGTCCTCTCATTATATTTACTATTTTATTATTGCATGTTTTTATATATTTATTTTTATTGATTGAAAGCAAAGCTCATTCTAGTCTTTACAATTTTGTTGCGTTCCAGCTGTTCATTTTACTGCTGGGTGGTTTCATACTGGTATGGCCAGGCCATATCAGGGGTTTGTAAAGTTTAGCTTATTATCAACAATAATGCAATTAGTTTCAGAAAAATTTCTGATAAGACCCAATTATTTATTTGTCTTGCCAGTAAGAATCCAGCAGATCTCTTCAAAAACTTTTACTTAGTCTTTCTTTAGTATCTAAATATAGTGATATTGCAAGATAACTTCTTGAAACAGGAAATTGAAACAAAAAGTACTGGTTTTTTTATAGTTTTAAATTAGACATCTTAAACCTTGAACCAGCAGAATCAAAGTGCTACTTCCAAGTTTATCTCAGACATCAGAAGTGCTTTTCTAGGCTTTTTCTATTTATCCATTAGAATAGAAATAATCATTGATCAGTTCTCATAATCTGATTGACATTTTTTTCTATTTTCTACTGACTATGCATGTGAAACATTTTTTTAATTATAAATCTGAAATATAAACCTTAAGAGTAAATTATTTTCCTTCATCTTCCCACATTGCAGATAGTTAATTTTTAACTTTCAGGTGTCCATTTAAATGTGGGAGTTATGAGAGGTGAGGTGTGAATCATGTAACCAACTATTAAGAAGCACATGTACAAGGTTTATGGGGAATCACCATCAGACTAAAAAATCAAACACCTCTTGTTCTGTTACTTAATTACACAGATAACTGTTTTTGCTGGTTTAAAATTTACTGCTTGTTACCTAATCTTTTATGTTACCTTGCCATAAATAAATAAATATAGTTCTGTGCTGTTGCGGTGAATCATCTTAAAGATACAGGGGCTACTTATCATCTGCTTGTTTTACTGATCTACTTAAAAATCAGTAACTGCTTTCCTGTCTTTCTTTTCCTATTTTAGTAACTATAAATATGGTATGAAAGCCAAGATAACTCTGTCCTTGTATATAATGCTTAAAATATTCTTAACTAACACAATATTGATACTCACATACTCAACGATGATGTTTAATATTTTAAAAAAAATTCATTTGTTCATTTTTTTTAATTAACAAGTGTATTGTTTTAAAGAACTAATCTTTTCTATGTGCTGTCTGTCAACTTAACCCCTAGTTTATCAGATTAAGATATAAAAATTCATTTTGTTCTTTTTCGATGAATTCTTGGAATTATATCAATTTGATTTAACAGAGATTTTCTTATGTGGAACAGGCCTTATAAATTGTTATAGTTTAAATTGCTTGCATTGACATTATAATGCTGATTACGATGTTAAAAATTATAACTAAAAGGAACAAAATAATCGATTAACATGTGACTGACCGATAAGAATAGATTTTTCAATTTTTAAAATCAATATAATTTTGCAATGGTGGGGTTGTTTGGTTTTTAAACATAAAACATTAAAACTATGTGGTGCAAATATTTTCTAGCTGTAATATAAATATAACATATACAGTATTGATTTTTTAACTATATGTTTGCGTGTCTGTGTTTTAAATTTATAATACACTTCTTTCCAATACAGGCCATTCAGCAGTTCTTAGAGGAAATCAATATTGTACAGGAAAGCCGACAAAGATCCCCAGTATCATGGAGTTCAGGGTGCAAGTTTCTTATGGCAAGAAAGTTTGACCTCAAAAGAGCAATTGATTTGTTTTTTGCACATGAGGTAATATAAATGCTAAAGAATTAACCAATATTCCCATAATGTTATTTTTTTAATGTATAAAATAAGATACTGCTGACATTGCCTAAAACTTTCTGTGTATTTCTTGTCACAAGTCCACACGAGAAAAAGAAGACCTACTTTCAATCGATGCACATGATCAGTATCTTCAAAAGGAATTGATTACTGAAAAATTTACATTACTGGTATGTATTGTGAATTAAGTATATATACTATATCTTTGAAGTTATGAGGTGTAGATTACAAAGGATCCATAGGGATTTAGAAAAGAAAGAAACTTAGCAGTTAATTTAATTAAAAATTATTGCCCGGACTTTATTTGATTGATAAATTTATCGTTCATTAAAAACAAATATAGATAAACCAGTTAATAAGGTTTTAGATAAAAGTAAGTCATAGGGTTATTTCATATATGCCACATTTTGACTTAATATTATACCCATGTAAGTCTACCAATATATACCTCAAATCTACGATTTTCTTTCAGCCAGGCAGAGACAACACTGGAGCAGCAGTGGCCTTGTTCTCTGCTCGACTTCATTATCCTCCACACACGACACACCAGGTAGTGCTCAAGTCACTTATCTACCAACTGGATGCTGCCTTAGAGAGGTTTGACAAAATAGCTTTGACTTGATACATAAGATTGGTTTAAAAACTGTTTGAATCTTACAATTTTGTCAAATTAAAGTTAGAGAAAAACACATTTTTTGCAACAAAAAACTTACTCTTGGATATTAATTCCTATCACATGCATAATTAGTTTAGCTCCTTTTGTCATTTAGCAATGAATTGTATGGGCATAAAATAGTTTTTTTTATTTTATTGATACGAAATTCAATATCTTTTTTTTTTCAGCATTGAAACTCAGCGTCATGGACTTGTGTTTATTTATGATATGACAGATTCCAAATATGCCAACTTTGACTATGATCTCAGTATTAAAATCCTTAATCTATTAAAAGTAAGACTGTGATGGTTTAATATTTTCTAAATACACTTGTTTTAATATTAGCTCAATAATTAGGTTCACACTCATTTTTGCATATAATTAATTTATGATTGAACACCATTTTGTGCATAGATTTTGTCATAAACATATACAATAAACATTGTTAATTAAGTATAAAGAATCTCACATTTTTATTTTTTTATGACGCAATATAGTTGTAATAAATGGCTGCGTCTGTGCCATTCCACTGTACATATTATTCAACTCCTCAGGGCGCTTATCCAGCCAGATTGAAACGGGTGTTGATTGTTACAGCCCCACTGTGGTTTAAGGCCCCATTTAAAATACTGAGGCTTTTTGTGAAGGAAAAGTTGAGAGACAGGGTAAAAGGCTACATGTATTTACATTCCATCTCATAGCGCTTTTTTAAATGTAAAGCAAGTGAACATGATAGTGCATTCTCTGCATTGACTGAGACTCTTATGGTTGTGCTTTTAATATAAAGTGAAATAGAAGTTAGATTGCCAGAAGATACCTACCACTCTTTCACCTATTTAAATAAAACGAAATAAAAAATTTTTTAAAATAACACCATGGTCTTAAAATATAAGATATTGTTAGCCATTTTCTAAATTTGAAAATTAATTGCTTGAAAAAAGTTGTTTACCATTGTCAACATTTGAAGGCATTTTAAAAATGTTGACAATTTCAGCTTCTTCTTTAAGTTTTGTTGACTGCCTTCAAAAAGAATTACATTTTAAATAAAACTCTCAGCTGGTCTGTGATTTATAAATATGTGATTTTATATATATATATATATATATATAAATTTTTCAGGTTTATACAGTAAATGTATCAGAACTGACTGCCTACGTCCCTAAAGAAACTCTACCTATCCAGCTAGGAGGCAACCAGGAACCATGTCACAGAGTCTGGCTACAAATGTGCTACCTCTGTGCCACTAACCAACAACCAGAACTCAGTGAATACTTCACCGCATGTGATTCCAGTTCATGTGCGGCACGTCGATCTATGTCCCGTAGCATATCAACTGACATTGATAATCATATTAGTGATTTTGACTCTGAGAGTTCAAAAGACACAGTTAATGAGAAACACACAAACGAGGATAGAGAGAAAGAGAAGGAAGACTCTGACGACATGGATCAAAAAGATGGAGAAACTGGTGACCGTTCAGTTATAAGTAAAGACAATTCGGCCAACAGAAAGCGTAAGACATCAGAATCTCGGAAAAGGAGTTCAGATCTGTCTGCTCTCAGTGAATCGGCAACAGATGGCATGCCTTGTAAGAAGCGACCGCCATCGTCTGGCTCCAACATCCTGGATGACTCAATTCATATGCCAGATAGTACTGGGACAACTGTTCAGGAACTTCTCTCAAAAGTCAATACTTTAAAGCGAAAAGGCCTGTTTGCTGAATATGCTTCAATCAAAATGGAAGCCCCAACAGGAACTTTCAATACTTCCAAGTAAATAACTAGAGAGTATTAAATATTGTGGAATAGATAAGTTTTACAGTTAACAGACTTATTCTGGTATGGACTAAAATGTTTACATAGTATTAAAATCAGAACTGCCTGGCAACAGATTGTAATTGCTAGTGTTTTTAAGAGTGCAATAAATGAAAGATGTCAATATTTTAAAGAACTTCAATTCTTTAATCATTTTAATATTTAAAATGAAGTTTTACATTTTGTTGATGCAGAGGACTGCAATTATACCAAAACAAAAATCAAGTTTTTCTCCCCTAGATATGAATGTAAATAAAGCATCTGCCTTTCACATGTAACACTAGTAACAGATGGATTTGCATATCTACTAGCTGATTTTGCATTGGGATCAGGCTTGAAAAGTTTTCAAAGTTAAACTTGTGAAAACTAATGAAAAATTGTTTTCAGTTTTTTTTTATTTTTTATTTATGCCTTATAATCAGTAGAAAAAAGATTAAAGTTTCATTTATTTGGTATGACCTAAAATTGTAGGGCAGCAGCTTCTTATAGGAGCCAGAATGATCAATAAATTGATTGTGGGCCGTCAAAATATAGAAGAAGATATATATACATGTAGACCCTAAATGCTTGACCTGAATTCTACAAACTGAATTACAGAATAAATATTTTAAAATATAACTTGGAATTTCAACAGAAGCACTCTAATGAGTAGACGCCATAATGATTGAACTCTTCCTCATAACATATTCAAATGAAATTGACATGACCATTATGGGAAGAAACCATACATATTTCTTAAAAGAGTAAAACAAAGTCACAGAGTGTTTAAATTTTCTTAACACCGCTGGTTGTGAGCACTTTAAAAGTTGTTTTTTGTCCCCCTGTTTCCTGTATTATTTGCTTTTGTAATTAGACTTTGTCTGCATCAACAGGATCAAAGCTAACCTCCCTAAGAACAGATATACAGATGTGCTTTGTTATGATCACAGTCGGGTTGTCCTTCCAGTATCTGATGATGACGACCCAACATCAGACTACATCAATGCTAACTATGTTGACGGTTACATGCAGAAAAATGCTTTTATTTCAACACAAGGTTTGTCCTTTTTTAAAGAGCTTTTTGACTGTTTGTTTAAGGTTTGAGATATGCAATTCTAGGCTTTGAGTTTTAATAAAGGACACTTGAAAACTCAAGCATTTAGCTCTAAACAAAAGAATACCTTTGCATTGAGTAATTTTTTAAATTGTATTTTTAATTTTCATATTATACAATTTGTTTTAGTCCTATTATTCCAGGGTCTAATATTATTATAGAAGTTAAAAATGGCTCAATAATTTTCTTTTTTATCATGTGATATGGTCATTTTAAGAAAAATCACTGTTAAATTTCTTCACCAAAGAAATCTTTTTCCAATACAGGACCACTTCCAAAAACGTTTGTTGATTTTTGGAGAATGGTTTGGCATAATCAATGTCGCGTTATTGTAATGACAACAAGGTAAGTTTCATAAAACCTGGTGCTTTTTTAAATCTGTTGCTAATTATTTACAATAGTTTGCTTAGAACATTCTTTTTTCTGCAGCTAAAATTTTTTCTATTTTTAATGGATAATACTTGTAAGTATGTAGAAATTAAGTAGGACATCTTTTTATTGAAAACTTAAAATAAAATTTTATACTGGTGTCAATGTCACTTCAAAAAATTTCACTTTTTTCCCAATATATACCAAAATTTCCTCTTATTTTGCCTTATCCCCAATGAAACATTTAGATTAAAAATATCATGTCAAAACAATAATATCCTGTAAAATCATGCCATGCCTATAAACTAAATGTATATGGGTGAGCGAAAAAAAGAATTTGAGTTACTAATATCCACACGTTTTCTTGCAAAGAAGTACCTTGTTACTTTTTTTTGATGTCCTTCACATTTGAAAACTTATTCTTAAATTTCATCAGAACAATAGAAAGGTCAAGAATGAAATGTGGTCAATACTGGCCAAGTGAAGAACAGACAGATGAGCAGTTTGAAGAATTCATTGTCTTTAATAATGGCATCATAGAAAATGATGATTACACCGAGACCATTCTCATGCTTCACAACACAAATGTAAGTCTGTCTATTGATTCAAGACTGGGGTTTAATTTCAATAAAATAGTTAATGCATTAAACTTAGTTTCAGATGCATATGTTTTTGTTGCTGTGCAGTGAACTTTTATGGTGAGGATAGTTAATCATATGTAAAATCAAAGTAAAAAATGTTCCACTGTTCAAAATGTATCCAAAATCATATTAATTTTAATACAGATTTATCTGACTAATATTTGAACTGATTAAATATAGATTTAAAATTCAAGAAAATGAAATAAGTGGACATGCTTTTAAAAACAGTCATTCAATTATGTCATTCAATCATTGGATTGCTTGCAAGTTTTATCATATTGTGGATGATTTACTTGAAGTTTCTGTGCATTCCATTGAAAGTGTGTTAGAAGCTATCTTATTTATCATGGACTTTTATAATCCATTCTGATCCTGATCCTTATTATACATTGTTTTGTTGTTGACAATTCATAAACTTAACTAAGCATTTCAATATAATGATATCTATTACAAATTCATCACATATCATCCCATCTCTGTACTTAAATACTCTCTACAAAGTCTTCTCCAAATCATTGTATTAGAAAATTTTAGTTTTACTTGTTATTTACTAAACCTGAAGATACTTAAAAACATTTTTTTTTTGTTTTGTCCCTAAAGACAGGAGAAAATTGCCAGATCACACACTTGCAATTCACAAGTTGGCCAGATTATGGGGTGCCTCCGGCTGCTCCATTTTTAGACTTTTTATTTCGCGTTCGAAATATTCAGGAGGCTGCCACAAAAGAAATGGGTGGTGCCTGGACTGGTCACCCATTAGGGCCCCCTATTGTTGTTCACTGCAGTGCTGGAATAGGGCGCACTGGTATGTACCATCAATCAGCTTAGTTCTATATAGAAATAAAAATATTTTCATATAAATTAACAAAGTGTTTTCTAAATTAAGCTTTATTATGTTAAATTAATATTAATTTCATTTTTGTTAATAATTTGTCATTTAAGGATAGAACTGTATTTTTAAGACATTAGGTCCTTTCAATCACTTAGCTAAATACATTTAGATTGCTACTTGTTAAAAACACGCAGCTGAGCTGTAAGAAAGTTCTGGAATTCGACTTATAAACTCCTCCATTAACATGAACAGAGATGTTCGTATTAGTTTTACTACGGTCTATGCAACTGTGAGCTTGGTTTTGTTTTCATTGTGAAAATACTACTCCCACTGCTCTATATTTTAACCTTTTTTCATCTAGTTAAGGCATCTTTTTATAAATGATAACATTGATTTCTAAGTTACAATACTGTGCATCCACTACCCATTGTTTATACGTATAAATGGTTTATTTCATAATTTATCATTTTAAAAATTCTTTGATTTTTTAAAAATTTCATCTCAGGTTAATAAAAATAAGAAATGTCAAAATTTGTTTAAAATAAAAATCATTTAACACTTCTAAGTAGAGGCCAACCCAATTTCGATTTCAGCGCCGAAAATTGCCATTTGATCACTTTCAGTTTAGTTTTGGTTTCGGCTGAAACAGAAGGTTGACTTTCGGTTTATTTTCAATTTCTTTCAAAGTAATTGAGGCTTTCAGCCATCTACCAGAAGTCAGACTGGCACTCTGCCAGTCTGTTGGCTGGCAATCCAATATTCATTATTGTTTGAAGTCTTGCTGTCAATGTATGATACATGACGAATCCTCTGTGAACACTGCTCACAGCAGCTTGATGACCTACTTGTTCAATATTTCCAAAAATACAATTAGGCTTAGGCTAAGGTAAAGAGTTTAGTGGCGAAAAAAAACTAAGGGAATGATAATATTATATTATTATTGTTGTTTTAATTTTTTTTCAAAAATAGAATTTGAGAACCCTAGGTTTTTAACAATATAATATTTATTATCAGTTTTTTCATTTGTGAAATTTATTTTGAATTATAATTATCATTCTCATAAACAGACAAAGGGGGCTGTTCATTAATTAAGTCAAAAATTTATTAAGCAACTTTTGACCCCCCTGTGAACAACTGTCAAACTTTCAATGACCCCCCCCCCCCTAAATAATTATGTCAACATTTTTATAACACCACCCCTAAAACAATGAATTAAAATAAAAATAAATATATAATTTTAATTACATTTTGCTTTGGGCTGATCAAACTTATATACTTATATACCAGACAAGTCAACATCATCCTCATCTAACCATTCAGCACTTAAAATAGAAGCATTGTCAATGTGAGCAATAATTGCCATAAGCTCTCTCTTTCTCCTGGCAGCTACTTGCATTAGTCGAAATCCTTTTTTGTTGTGTTGAGGGGCAGGTGGTAATTTCTTATGCTCACAAGCGCAAAAGTGCTTTTCAAGAAGCCATGTTATTATTGTTACTCGCGTAAATTTCCCCTAATTCTCAAAATATTGTGTTCTTTCTATATCAATATCATTTATCTTGACTGCACATGTCACTTGAACCTTGTTCTTGTTCCATACCTGCAACATGATTGCAAACATACCGCCCTAATCATTTACGACAAACAGAATCTACATGCGAAGAAAGGCCAACTTTTGACTTCTCTTGCACTAAGAAAGTGTGCTAACATTCAGACCAGCTATCAGCAGTGTACAAACAGACACACGTTAAATAAATATTATATTGTTAAAAGCCTAAAATATATATATATAACTATTTATACTCATCAAATTTGTTACAATAATGTAATGACCACTTAATTTTTAAGATTGAAATTTTAAAAAAGAAAACATGATTGTTGACGTCAACTAATCTAACCCCCCCCCCCACCAACAAACCCTACCCTATTTTGTTTACATAATTAATGGACGACTTTAAGGTGAATAGTATTTTTTTAAATCCTTGCGAATAGTAACATTTTCATTATTATTTTTATTTTAAATTATTTTTTTTTAAATTAAGGATACTTAGTCCTATTCATTCGTACATTTATTTAAATTCATCATTATCATGCTGATAAACGTCATTAACGAAATAAAGTATTAAAATATTCCACAAAACTAGTCATCTCTATGGAGACAGATGTAAAGGAAGAGAATAATGAAACCTTTAATAATATTAAAAAATATAAAAATTGTATTCAATTTTTGTATAACTAAGCTTAAAATGGCCTTTAATTTAAATCATAAGCTTACACATACATGTGCATGTATCAATGTTTCTATAATAATTATGTAGTAGGCCTACTGTATTATCATACTAAACATAGCTCGTAGCTCAAAATTCATTCAACTTTTGCCTTATATGGCTCAAATCCAAAATAAGCAGATAAATGATAATTACAGGCAAATGAAATGTTTAAATGTCGACCATTAAGAACGTTTTTCAATGAAAATGTATGGGTTAGTGAAACAAAGCTTTCCTGAACCTCCTTCTGGAAATTTTAGTGGCACATACCAATTAACAATACCTTCAGCTAAGCTTTCGATCGATATCAAAAATGTCTTGGTAATTATATTATAAAAGCAAAGGGCGCCCAAGGGTCTATTTTACATGAATTTTGTCCTCCACCCAAGTCTAAATTTTCTCTTACTTAAATTACTTTTTAATTCATATGGTAAAAGCCGAAGAATTCATCAGATGTTTATCTATTAAAATTCACAATGATCTCATTGTGAAATAAAAGTTATATAAGAGCTGCTCTTTTAGCCCAATATCATTTTTAACTTCAGTATTTTTGTGAATAGGGGGGGGGGGGGNGGGGGGGGGGGGGGGGGGGGGGGGGGGGGGGGGGGGGGGTATTGCTGAAATCAGAAAATCACATTCGTTCTGTGTCTAAGCACAGCAGAGACAGCATTAATAAAACCCATAACATGGGACAACACAAGGCCACAGACGGATTGGCTGTATTTAAGAATTATCTGTTTACTTACTATTTTATATGGCATTTTAGATTCCACTGAAATTACATCTATGCAACTTATAATATAGAACTTCCACTTTCTTGATTGTTATCAGTGGTACTATTGACAGTAGGTACATTTATATATTATATATATGTGGGTGTTTATGTATGCATAAATATGTTAAAAACAATTTTTATCTACTAGGAACATTTATTACTGTGGACATCTGCTTACGTCGTCTTGAACATGTGGGTACTGTTGATGTGAAGGAGACAGTCAGAAGAATAAGGTCACAGAGAGCATTCTCCATACAAATGCCTGACCAGTATGTCTTCTGCCATCAGGCTGTCATAGAGCAGGCACAGCGTCAGGGACTGTTGAACAGTTTGGAGGCTATAACACTAGGAGGAAGTGATAGTGATAGTGATTGAACACTGATCGGATGGTCACCAGAAAAAGTCTCATGACAAGAATGCAAATTAGATATTATAATAGCAAATTAACTTTGTTTATGTGTTATACTGAAAAGGCTGGCTCTAACAAAGTTATTACTTTATTTCTTCACACAACATTTTATTTAATAGGCTCTCACATTTATATCCGTTTTATTAAAATGAAATTACGATAGTTGGTTTTTTTTCAGTCGCAAAATTACATTTTTGTAACAGTAAAATTTATTTATATTTTTATTGAAGCAGTAAATATCTAAAATTATTCTTAAAATTTTTGAATGAAGTGAGCAGAACAAACTGTAACAGCAGTTTGAAATTAATGACCAATTGAGAAAAAATATTTTTTTGACTAATAAATTATCTATCTTCTTGCTCCAAGTTATAAGTGTGCAAATAAAGAATTGTATGTTTGCTACGGGTCATCATTATGAATCCTGATATGATCTATTTATCTTAATATTGTTTTTTTCTCTACTATATCAATTTGAACAAATTAATTTTAACAGAGCTTGCATTGAAGTCATGTTGGTGTTTGCAGTTGGTGAATTTTTTTTCTATCAAAGGGTAATCCTCTCTGAAATCGGATATTTAAATGTCTATTTACATTCAGATAATCTCTGGTTCTGTGTTGTATTTTCTTTTTTTTAAATGCTTAATTTGATGTTTTTCATTATTTAACCTTTTTCAGTTGAAAACTGGCAACAGCCATGCTTTATTTTTTTACTTAATTAATAAACAATTTACAACTGCAGACATCACAACTTTTTGGCACAGCTGTAAAATGAATAGAATTCACAGATCTTTAATGATAATTTATATCATGGTTACAATAATACCAAGTATTGGTCTCATATTGTCCAATTTGTGCCAAGTGGAAAGTCTCAACATTTTTCGTTGTGACCTTCATTTCATATTCAGATAGTGAAATTAAGGTTTTTATAGAGAAAAACAAATTATACTCCTTACACAGAGTTGTTTTTTCTTAAAGCAAAGAGATTATATATAATTTATTTATATTAATAAAGATTCTATCTTATACTTAATAATCCCTTTAGTAGCTTACACCTGTTATCAAATACATCAGACATGGGCAAACTGTTGCGTCAGAGGTCAGACACTGCGTTACAAATATGAAAACTGTGTGGGCCTGATTTTGCACATGCATTGTTAAGTTAAACTTGACACATAAGTCCAAGCACCTTACACCCGTTAGGAAATATATATAAATACCTGCATCTTGCAGTGACACAACATACCCAGTACTTTGAGATTAGACACAAGAATTTTACACATGGTCCCAAGTGCATCCCATACTATTTTAATTATTATATAAATTAGTAGACACTAATGAACAAAAGTTTTTATACTTGTTAAAATAAAACAACCCATAAAAAATAAGTTTTTCTTATAAATCCTTTGTAAAATGTAATTTTGAGCAGGGGGTGGGGGGGGATATTAGACAAAACATGCTTTCAAGTAACACATTTTATAATAATCCAAACTAGTGCTCCCCCACCCCAAGGCTCGCAACCACACAATTGTTTGACGCCCCTGAGCCTGAACAATATTAATATTTTAATGACCCACCCGTTTTTACACCACTGATTAATTTAACCAACCATTTCAGAAAAACAAAAGAAAATATTACGCATATTATTAAATGATTTTTTTAAAAGATTCTTATTTAGTGCAGTTATTGGAAAATTTATTTCGTGAAATCGGTGTTTTCATATTTCCTTCATCTGCCCATTAAAAAACAGGAAATATAGATATTTGGGGAATGGGGCTGAAAATTTGATAGAATGTGCTATCATGGGTAATGATTTTTTTATTCCAAGTTTCAGCTTGATCGGTTGTCTGGAGGGGAAGTTGGTCAATTAGTCGTTCGAAGGTTTTTGCCACCCAGCCAGCCACAAACAAAAGCGAAGTTAATATAAAGGATTTAAAAAAGTCTTTGCTTTATATCTCCATTTGATTAAAGTTATAGACCTCGTTTACAGATGAACTAGACATGTTGAAATCTAAATGTTGACTACTTAACAACACAAACCATACAAGTGTACATCCCAAAGTTAACTTGTGTGTTTCATCATGCTGAAATCAACTCATCAGTAAAGCTGATGATAACTGGCATTCAAATTGTTTTTATTGGCTTAATTTCCTTGAGTTTTATCAGCATTACGTTACTTTGAAAAAAATATTATAAATCACGTTTATAAATGAAATGCATTTTTTTTTTTTTTTCTTTTGTATACAGGGCTGAACATAAGCTCACAATAAAATGGCAATATTTCTCCCACACAACTTCCCTACAAAATGTCCCTTGACAGAGATAGAGTTTGAGCTGTTCACACTGTAGTTATATAGGCTCATTAACTCTTGTCTCTCAAGGGATGTAAATGCTTGTAAATATCAACATCTTTAAATTATTTATTGTTCAATTTCAACCTCAGTTTGACATTCACCCCCGCTCCCTGTGCTTGCCATCACCCCAGAAGGATAACTTGATCAGAAGCTTATTATCTTGAGTTATCTCATCCTGAGACATCAAAGAGCAAATTAAATAATTGACATTTTGACAATGAAAATGTTCAATAGACTATCAGTGAAGAGTCTCTAAATTGTCCCCCTTAATACTTTTTCTTGACTGATAGAAATTAGATTGCTTTTTTTTTCTTTTTTTTCTTTTTATAAATCAGGGTTCAGCTTAAAATTAAAATGGGTTTTTTGCTTGTTTTTAAATGTTCCCTTTTTTAAAACTAATTATTTACAATCTTGTATACCGGTATTTTCAAAAGCTTTCATTAAAAATTATGTAAAGCACTAAATATCTCTGGTGTGACAGCAAGATAAACATTATTCTAACAATGCACTTCCTCATTGTAAGCAGAAGTACAGCTTAAAACTTTTCTGGAAAGCTGAACTATTCTCTGCTTTCAAATGTTGTTTTTTTTTTTTTGGTTTTTTTGGTTGTTTTTGAGACTCCTCTGTTTGTGTAGAAATGTTTTCCATAAAACGTGTAAATATTGCCTGTCTAGTTACTTTAATGATTAGTGTAGGAATATATATATATATATCTTTGCTGATGGCTTATATTGATCAGCTCTATTGCTAATGCATTGTTTCACTTGGTGAGATGTTAGCAAGACAACTATGAATCGGATGTAAAGATTGCTTGTACAAAAATTAAAACACCACTGCTAATTATTCATTAGGAGTGGTCTAAAATGTCACAAATTCTTAGTTAGGGGAAAGATTGCTTGTACAAAAATTAAAACAACACCACTGCTAATTATTTATTAAGAGTGGTCTAAATATTCACAAATTCTTAGTTAGAAAGAGGGGGGGGGGGGGGGGGGGGGGTGGGGGGAGATGCATGACAAGCTTTTGTGGCGCTTTCTTATATTTTTTTTTAACAAGAATGATCAGATTTTTATATGAATGAAAGGGTCTAAAGGATTTTTGCATGCTCCATTGATTTTTTCCTGACCTCAAAGCCTTGAAAAAGTAATGTAATGGTAGAATTCATAGCTGTCAGGAATATACCTTTCCCACTCATGTGATTTCTTACAGGCAATTTTGTGTTGCCTGTTAGAATAAAGTCAAGATGTTGTTAAACCTCAACAGTGGATCAAGGGGACAAAAAAAATTATTTTTTTTAAAGAAAGATAAATATATGTTTTATGTTACTTTAAGTTAAAGAAATGATTGTGGTAAGACTTCTAATGTCACTGTTGAATTCATCTGTCGTAACAAGTTAAACTGATGTCAGATTTACTGTCAACTCTTAGGCTTGTGTCACAGTGAAATGTGATAATGAAAAGAGATTTGATAAGATTAAGATTTTGCTACCTTTCTTATTATCCATGATATGAGTGCATTTATTGCTTGTTAGAGATATGGTGGGGATAGTCAGAATGGCTTTAAGTAAAAAAAAAAATGTTTAAATAAGTAATGCAGAAAGGGTTTATGAATAATTCA
The DNA here is from genome assembly GCA_964033795.1 of Lymnaea stagnalis. Classification (NCBI taxonomy): domain Eukaryota; kingdom Metazoa; phylum Mollusca; class Gastropoda; family Lymnaeidae; genus Lymnaea; species Lymnaea stagnalis. Next base: position 471,906 of record CAXITT010000206.1, read on the forward strand.
ATTTATAAGTCTGTACCACTTTGGAGTAAGCACGGCACAAAATTCTGATACAGCCCAATGTTTATTTCTGTCATATGTGACCAACATGTCAATCACGATGTGGGTGTGTTTCATGTGACCAACATGTCAATCACGATGTGGGTGTGTTTCATGTGACCAACATGTCAATCACGATGTGGGTGTGTTTCATGTGACCAACATGTCAATCATGATGTGGGTGTGTTTCATGTGACCAACATGTCAATCACGATGTGGGTGTGTTTCATGTGACAAACATGTCAATCACAATGTGGGTGTGTTTCATGTGACCAACATGTCAATCACGATGTGGGTGTGTTTCATGTATCTTGCACCTCAGGTGAATGCCCTTTGTAGGTGTTCCTCTCATGCCCCATCTCATCAAGTGTGTGGATGTCTCTTTCAGACCCAAAGTTACTAAATACTAGTCAGATTATTCACCGTGCCAACATGTAGACCCCAATGCCCTGAACTTGTCATTTGAATCTCTTTTGATCAGTCAGTTGTGAAACTTATTTTCATTTACTACATGCTATGAAGTTGTGAGATCAAGACAGAAATGTTATTGTTCTCTTGTAATGTTGTTGTGACCACTGTAAGCACAAAATAAGTCAACCATCAGGACCATATTTGCATCCATTATTTTATAATTCCCAGTCTAATCATTCTTTACTTTATCATCTGTTGTCTTTGTGAGTCACCTTTATTGGAATTATGTGGGGAAAAAGCCACCGACCAAGCCACTTAATCCTTGGGATAGCATCTCGACTGTAGTTTTCCCTGATTGATTTTTTATGTTTATCCAAATTCCAATTTAACCTTTCACAAGCTATCCAGCTCACACCAGTCATGTGATCCGCATTGATGGTGGAGCTGAAAAACTAGGCAGAATTTAATTAACATGTTCTCATCTTTCAAAGCTACTAAATTTTTACATTGTTATTCTTCTTCTTTTTCTATATTTTGAGGGCCCACTATCAATGAATTGATAATTCTGGCTCCTTTGTTTCAGAGGAGTTCGCGATGTATTCACTATAAGATTATGCTTTGGAGTTGAACTTAACAGTATGAAATTGTTACGTTAAGTACAAGCGTAAGTACAAGCTTAAGTACAAGCGTTCAATTGATTAAGCTGCCTCTTGCATGCTTTTTTTTTTTTTTTTAAATGTTGGTGTCCCCAGAAAGCCCAGATGGACAAGAATTTATGCTTGATTGAGTATGTCAACTGATTAAGCGCCTTGGTCACAGGGAATGTTTAATTGACAGTTACTGGTAATTTCCTAGGGGGATAGCTGTAGTGCTACACATTTTGGTTCACTGCCCTCTCCCGGGGCCTGTCACACATGCCCATTCCAAAACATTAGGTTTTAATCATGGTAACAGCCAGTTTTGGTCAAATAGCTGAGTTTGTAGTTCAGTACAGTTTTGAGTTTGACCTGATGCTTCTTGATCTTGGGTCTTGTCAGACTGTTTTATCAAATACTCATTTTTAAACTACAGGTTTTAATCAATTGACCAGTCTGGGGTTTTATGACTGGACCTAAATAAATCCCAACAAAATATTTGTTCCTTATACTTAAAGAATTTGTAATTATTTTTTTTTATTTGCAATTATTTCTACGTATGACCTTTTGAAGAAAATATACGTTTTTATTTGTTCAAGTGTTTTTTAACTCACCTGGACTGTAAAACTTCATTCTGATTTTTTTTAAGCATCTCCATCATGAGACCTGTTGAATAATTTATCAATTTACTGTCAGGGCATTTGACATTACTCAAGACATGTCCTTTTTTTGAATTAAAAAAATTAATTTTTTACAACTTAGAAGATCATATAAATGGAATCGGGAAATAATGTAATACTGGGTTAAAACTTTTTTCTTTTGTGAATATCTTTTGGATAAATAGAACCACATGGTATTTGGGATATTTTTTACAAAATAAATAAATTAAGCATATTTACTGTGTAACCAGTTATCTTTTGTGGAAGGCCCTCAAGACTACTAGAACCCTAGTATTCGTGCGATCCATAGAAAGGCACAGGATAAAGTAGTCAAGTTGAGACCCACTGTGTTGCTGCCATATTCATGATTTGTTGATATACTCAAAGAAATTAGGACCAAAGGAAAGTATTTCATCTGAACCACGTAGCTTAGCAATGAGTGGCATACATTCATCGCATCCGTCAGCTAATTTTATCAGGGGAAACAAATAGGTGGGGGGGGGGTGGGGACAGGGTGGGAGGTGTTCTAAATGTTAATTATTTTTATAAGTACTTTTAGGTTTTTTAGAACATGTAAAAAATATTGTCAAAGAAAAGTTTCATAGTATCATATCAAATGATGACTAAGACAAGCTCAGTAATAAGCACAATGAAGAATTGCCCTGTAACAAGTACTATGAAAGCTTGCTCTACAATAGTTTTGTCAAGAGCTTAACCTTTGTAAATTCCTTTGTGCTGCACAGTTTGAGAAAATTTAAAGTAAAAAAAAATAATTTAATTCCCATTTAATGTGGTCTGAGTGCTCTTTCCTTAAGAAAAACTTTTTTTTTGTCTGAGACAGTTAAGATTGAAATATCTCCTTTCTTTGTTTAATATATTTGAGTAACTTATCAAATTTCCCATTTGAACATTTTTACGTGAAGAGTAATCTTCTGGGAATTAATTTAATGGGGGAAGGAAAAATGAAAAGGAGAAAAGGTTGGGGGGGGGGGATTTATATGTTCAATTTGAAACTGGCTAACTTACTGATAATTCTAAAAAAGTTGATATTTTTTATTGCTTGTTAGAGATGTTGGGATTAAAGTATTTGAAGTTTTAGACATATCCTTTTTCATCCCCTCAGCATAAGTTATTAAAATATGTTTCTAATTTTTTACACCTGTCAATTAATTACTCTACAAGATTGCAAGGTTGTTCTCCAACTTCTTGGAAATGGTATTTTATTGATAGCATTTCATCATGCAAATTAGATTTCATGTTTGTTAAAGAACCATCCATTGTTCATTTATTGAGGAAGTAGTTGAAATAATCAGCTGCTCTATAATTTGACCTTTGCCCTGTGCGGTGGCTGGTCAATACTCTCTACTCCAAAGGTGTGCTGTCCAACATCATATGTTCATTCATTAATCACCATGGGGTTACTGTCATTATAGAATTTTATTTGTGCAAACCTTGGTAATGTTGTTGTTTTTTTTTTTTTTCAATCTCCAAGAAACGTTGCAGTTTTTAAAACTAATGTCACGTGGATCTACTTAAGGCAGGGAGAGCATCAGATGTGTTCAAGAGTTGTGTGGGTTTGCTTAGTCAAGCACCTCTGCCCCTAGGCGTTGAGTATCATGTGTTTCAACAGGTTCCTGAGTCTGGTCAAATGATTCTTTCAGGGAAACTGAAAATATATCATCATCATCATCACATGCATATAATTTGAAAAGTCATGACAGATATACAAAGACATTTTTTTCAATTTGTGTCAGTTTTAATGCAGCATGAAATATTTAAATTAAAATTGTTTCGCAAATTGAAATTGTTTACATATATGTTTTGTTTTTTTAATTTTTTAAAGCTTTTTATGACAAAAAACTTGTTTCACATAAAAGATTAGACACCATCCTAAATTCATATGAAAACCTAAATTCATATGAAAACCTAAATTCATATGAAAACCTAAATTCATATGAAAACCTAAGTTCATATGAAAAAATGCCATATATTGAATTTGAACAAAAGTAGGGCTTACCATTCAGTTCGCCAAATTAAAATAACCCAAATGTTTGAGAGATTTATTTATAGTTTGGAATACTCATTCTAGATTTCCTTGAAAGAATTAGGTTTGAATTTAATCCGTTGAAATTGGAGATCAGAGATAGTGATTTAAATGTTTGATGGCTGTCTCAATGTCGTCTCGTCTGGCCCTCACCACCCCACGCCGCAACTCGTATTTTATAAGTAGATATTGATATTGTACACTTGAACGTTGTAAGCTTAATAGCTATGTAATTGTTGAAACTTATTAAATTCACACAACTTTTATAAACCATTTGTGTTTTGATCTTCTTTTTTTTTTTTTTTTGGCTTCTTTTTTTTTGGGTGAGATGGTTGACTCCTGATTTTTTTAAATTTTTTCCTACAACACAGTTTTCCCAAACTAAGTTATACTTTATAGTTTATAGTGCAGGGTTTTGGTTACAGCTAATGTTTGCAGCCAATGATTTGGCTTCACTGTGGCTTAACATCAGCATCTCGGAAACTTCTAAGTTTCGCGGGCCGGTGGGCACGTTTTGAAAAAAATGCATCAGGGACCAGTGCCAGATTTATTAATTACATTTTCTTTTTTTTCATCGGCCATAGATTCATATCTATTCATGTTGTGCGGACCGGCGCCAGGCCCTGAACCACCATTTAAGTAACACGCTGTTTATCAACTGCTGCGGTCGTCGACTTTTGTTTATACATTTTGTTTTGGCCTTATCAGTTCAGTTGCTTTAATGGCATTCAAGAATTTAAGCGTCTGGGTCATGTTCTGCTACGACAATGCTGAACTATTGTAGGATATTTAGCTAAGCATTGAATCGATTAAAACTCA
>CAXITT010000206.1:477791-498083 GCA_964033795.1 Lymnaea stagnalis
CCCCCCCCCCTAAAAAAAAAATACTCGCTACCTCACATTTTTTCACCCCCCTAAATTCTATTTTTATTCTAATGACCCACCCGCCTTTACACGGCAGATTTATTTCACCAAAAAAAAAAAGAGAAAAACAAAAGAAATATTACGCACCAAACGCACTTGCGATATTTTAAAAAATAAATAAATAACATTTACCGCAGTTATCGGGAATTTTATTTTTTTCCCCTTGAAAAGAGGAAAAACTGATTTTGGGGGATGGGGCTGAAAATTTGATCGAATGTGTTGTCATCGGCAAAAGGTTTATGAGTGCCAAGTTTCAGCTCGAATGGTTGACTGGGATTGGATCGATTAGCCGTCCGAAGATTTCGCCCGCCAGCCAGCCACCAATAAACAAAAGCGAAGTTTTTAATAAAGGATTTATTTTTTTATAAATTAAGAAAGGCAGAAACTGTACTATCCTATGATAGACACCAATATCGGCCACACTTTTTGTAGCCATTAGAAAGTCTTTTTGTATTAGTTTTCGTTTTAGTGTTGCGTAGTTTGCGCCAAGCTTTTGCTTTAAACGTGCAATCTGGCACTGTATCTAGCAGTGCAGCCAATCATTGCAGTCGGTTATCGCCAATGTTTAAATGCTGGTATACTAGTATGCTTTAATTTTATGATCTAATGTTGTCTAGGAATAAAGAAAATATGTTGTTTTTTTTGTTTTTTTTTGTTTGTTTTTTTGAGATTAAAAAAAAAACACATCAACCCCCACCCCCCCCCCCCCCCACCCCAAAAAATTAATTGTTGAAACTTATTAAATTCACACAACTTTTATAAACCATTTGTGTTTTGATCTTCTTTTTTTTTTTTTTTTTTTGGCTTCTTTTGTTTTGGGTGAGATGGTTGACTCCTGATTTATTTAAATTGTTTCCTACAACACAGTTTTCCCAAACTAAGTTATACTTTATAGTTTATAGTGCAGGGTTTTGGTTACAGCTAATGTTTGCAGCCAATGATTTGGCTTCACTGTGGCTTAACATCAGCATCTCGGAAACTTCTAAGTTTCGCGGGCCGGTGGGCACGTTTTGAAAAAAATGCATCAGGGACCAGTGCCAGATTTATTAATTACATTTTCTTTTTTTTCATCGGCCATAGATTCATATCTATTCATGTTGTGCGGACCGGCGCCAGGCCCTGAACCACCATTTAAGTAACACGCTGTTTATCAACTGCTGCGGTCGTCGACTTTTGTTTATACATTTTGTTTTGGCCTTATCAGTTCAGTTGCTTTAATGGCATTCAAGAATTTAAGCGTCTGGGTCATGTTCTGCTACGACAATGCTGAACTATTGTAGGATATTTAGCTAAGCATTGAATCGATTAAAACTCAGTTGGTTTGGTCCTTGATTTACCAAATATGAAACATTTGCAGCTTCATTTTTCAAAAGAGACATGAGCACATAATCAAAGGAAAGACTAAAGGTTACGGGTGCATAACTCGTTGCAGGTCACCATTTTCTTATTTCCATACAATAATATTAATAATGGTGTCAATATTGTGACTTCAAAAGGCTATAGGATAATTCAGAATTACGAGTAGTTGGTATGTCATTAATTTTTCTTTTTTAAAATTGTAGCTATTCATTTCTTATCTCATATTATGATCCCGTGTGGCCTTGCCTGATCACTATGCAATCTGTTCGGCATCTTTTCGTGGCAGTCTATACGCAATCAAGACCGCAATTTAATGTGGTTCTCAATAATACTAATAGGATCAACGCCGTCGCCCTTTCATTGGCTTGAAGTGTAGGCCGTGTTGAATTGGCCTTAATGTCAAATAATGAAGCATTTTGCGCACCACCTCACTTAATGAATCCTGGGCTGACGTTTTCTTTTCAACAATTTTTTTTATTAAATTCCTTTTTTTTTTCATTTGGTTCGGGTAAAGAATTACAATCAAATGAGCAGCCATCTGACTCGTGTAACAAACCAGAACTTTACGTACATGAACGTGTGGTGGATTCTTGATTTACCAATTAATTGATCAGTGGCTACATTTGAAATCGGAAGTGAATTAAAAAATCCTGAAAATATAGTTTTTCATATAAATCCTTTTTAAATGTAATATTTAGCAATTTGGGGGGGGGGGGGGGTGAGGGGGCGCTGAAAATGTACTAAATATCCATAGGTTACAAGTAACACACTTTATAAGAATCCCAATTAGTGCCCCCCCCCCCTAAAAAAAAAAGACTCGCTACCTCACATTTTTTCACGCCCCTAAATTCTATTTTTATTCTAATGACCCACCCGCCTTTACACGGCAGATTTATTTCACCAAAAAAAAAAAGAGAAAAACAAAAGAAATATTACGCACCAAACGCACTTGCGATATTTTAAAAAATAAATAAATAACATTTACCGCAGTTATCGGGAATTTTATTTTTTTCCCCTTGAAAAGAGGAAAAACTGATTTTGGGGGATGGGGCTGAAAATTTGATCGAATGTGTTGTCATCGGCAAAAGGTTTATGAGTGCCAAGTTTCAGCTCGAATGGTTGACTGGGATTGGATCGATTAGCCGTCCGAAGATTTCGCCCGCCAGCCAGCCACCAATAAACAAAAGCGAAGTTTTTAATAAAGGATTTATTTTTTTATAAATTAAGAAAGGCAGAAACTGTACTATCCTATGATAGACACCAATATCGGCCACACTTTTTGTAGCCATTAGAAAGTCTTTTTGTATTAGTTTTCGTTTTAGTGTTGCGTAGTTTGCGCCAAGCTTTTGCTTTAAACGTGCAATCTGGCACTGTATCTAGCAGTGCAGCCAATCATTGCAGTCGGTTATCGCCAATGTTTAAATGCTGGTATACTAGTATGCTTTAATTTTATGATCTAATGTTGTCTAGGAATAAAGAAAATATGTTGTTTTTTTTGTTTTTTTTTTGTTTGTTTTTTTGAGATTAAAAAAAAAACACATCAACCCCCACCCCCCCNTTTTTTATTTTTTTGTTTTATTTTTGTTTTGGAATAAAGAAAATATGTTGTTTTTTTTTTTTTTTTTTGTTTGTTTTTTTGAGATTAAAAAAAAAACACATCAACCCCCACCCCCCCCCCACCCCCACCCCAAAAAATTGAATTGATTTTGGCTTGGTAACGGGATTGGGGGGAGGGGGGGAGCAATTGTTTGAATTACGTGGCTAAATATTTGAGCCAAATATAAAGCCATTAGCTGAGCCGCGGAACTTCTATTGGGCTCATTAACGCAGCTGATCAGATCTGGTACCAATCGGCCCACGCTCACCGGATTCCGATAATTAGGCTGGAGCATTAGCAGTTGCCGGCTTCTATAGCAACATTCATTGAAAGTTCTGCCAGATTTATATCAGGTGTAATCGTTAAAAAATAGGAGAGTGGGGTGGGGGGTGGTGGTGAACTAAAATGGGAATAGATGGAACAGAGGCGTAGCTAGAGTGTTTGGCGCCCGGGGACAAGATTCACGCCCGGGGGGACAACATTCATTTTAAAGCGCTCCCTTTTATTTGTTTAACCTTTCAAACCCATTATTTTCTTCAATAAAAATAATTTCAAAGCACATTTTGGTTCCCCCTAACTAGTTGGCGCCGGGGGGACATCTGTCCCTCCCCCAGCACCCCCCCCCCCACCTTCACTACGCCTCTGAGATGGAACAAGCATAGAATCTAATCAGTAGTGATTAGAGGACAAACATTTTTTTTTAAAAAGATAGTTTTAAGAACCAACTTTGTATTTAAGATTAAGATATAAAGTTGACATCCTTGCATAAAATATAATTAATGTCAAACATGCAGCACGTCCTTTGATAAAGGAACTCTGTTTTTTTTTTTTGCATCCTTTATTTTAACTTNCCAATAATGGATTAAGTAGTGATATTAGAAAACTGACGTCAAACGCAACACAACGAAGTCATCCCCGAGCCGAATGTAAATAGGGCCACAACAGTTTTTGCGTCATTTTTCGATATACACATTAGGTGTGCACGACTGAGTTCCACGGTACTAATAATATCTGAGGCAATTTAGACCTCAAAATAATGTTTTTCAAATGAATTGAATAAAGTTTTTTTTTTTTCAAAATTTGAAAATTTTAAATTTTTAAAATGTTTGAAAATTGTGACGTAAAAATTTTTTGGCCCCCCCCCCCCACCATGTCTCAAAGTTTCACGAAAACTTTGCCCGGGGCCCCCGATGCTGTTAAGACGGCCCTGCTTTTACCCAACAATTTTAAAGAAAAAGAGATAGACATAGCTTCATCAACTTAATGACGCGGTTTTCAACCTGTGGGTCGCGACCCCTTTGGGGGGCCCCGGGACCCTTTTCCAGGGGTCGCCTAAGACCATCTGAAAACATATATCCTTACAGCTATGAAGTAGCAACGAAAATAATTGTGTGGCTGGGGGTCGCCACGACACGAGAAACTGTATTAAGGGGTCGCGGCACTAGAAAGGTTGAGAACCACTGACTTAAAAGGTACCTCTGTGACCTTTGATCTGTATTGAGGATTCTTGCCATCGATTACTTATTTCTGTCGATGCAATTTCTCTTACTCAATATCGGTTGACATGTCATTCTTTTATTCAAATCCGCTATATACCCTCATATTCCCATGCCATTTTGTTTCTGAATTCGCCATTGTCTATGGAAGGTAGGAAATACATTTTTAAAAACTCCGCATATATAAAGACATAAATTATTTGGAATAGCACTGAGTCAAAATGGACCCAGACGCGCAGCGCCGCCATTCGCACCCGTGTACCATTAGACTCAAGCTATTCGGATGTCATTTGTGGTAGTTTATTTTAGTTAAACTGAAGAATTAAGTTAACAAACATATAGTCCATTCAATTATCTTTCCTCATTTTGTCTTACAAATCCAACAATCAAATTTTTTAATAGTTTTTTTAATCCCAACCTCTCACTTCTGGTACCCGGGTACGAATAGTCGCAGCGTACTGTTTTTGTTTTAGCCCCACTATTCCTCCCGCATTCTTCTTTCGTTTTCCTGCTAGGGATTCACTCAAAGCTTACTTTTTTTTTTTTTTTTTTTTTTGAAAAGGAGGCCTATTATCCTACCGACGAGTTATTTTTAAATATATATATATATTTTTTTTCCCCCTGGTTAAAAATCAAAATGCCGTTTTCTCCCTACGTGACTTAGCCCTGATTTCTCCAATGTCGCACTGTGGAACATTCACAGGGCCGCCAAGAGCTTGCCAAACACATTGACATGATTAATGGAGAACAGGGCGTGCGGATTTGAGCTCTTCCCAATAACCAGCATTGATTACCAACGCAGATTATCTGTCTATCATACATTTAAATTGACCTTTTTGTTTAAAGTAAAAAAAAAAAAATTAATTAAAAAAAAATGTATCTTTCATTGGTATTAAAATGTTTTTTTTCGGTGTCGATTTTGTTTTCACGGGTCTGATTCGTTACATAAAACTAATGACAAAGCTCAATGCCGGAAAATGTTTGAGCCAGTGAATTTATTGTTTAGTCTCCACAAGGCAAAAATAATCCATATATCGGGTCATGTGCTTATAGGGACCTACCCATAAAGTACGCCACGCCCCGGGGCTGGAGGGGGGTCCAAGAAAGTGTGACAGTTTTTGACAAAGTGTGTGTGTGGGGGGGTGTGGGGGAGTGGGTGTAAAAAATCTTATGTGACACCATACATTATATAATTTTTTTGTATTTATAAATTAAACCTTAATTTGATAGTGCTGTTAAAAAAAGTTTCTGATGTGATATAATATGTAGTCTGACTGACAGGATTTCACTTACTTGTACGCATTTAATCGTAAGTTTATTTTAGATTAACCTATAATCAGTTGTTATTTTGTTAAATCAATTTTTGTAGTTCAAAAGTGTGCGTACACTTTGGAAGAAGGAAAAAAAAGGGTGGGGGGGAGGGTGGCAGTGTTCTAAGCTTTGTTACAAATTGTGACAGAAAAAGTGTGTGTGTGTAAGAAGGGTGTTTTTTTTCCAATAATAGCCTGACGTACCCATAGACATGAACGTATTTGAAAAATTACAACTCACCTGTAGTAAATCGATACATAAGCTAATATCTGCCTCTTCCAATCTAATTCAAGATTTATATTTACCATAAATCAAGGCTTACTTGTAAAAAAAAAATACCAGAAGTATTGACAGAATACGAACATCTGGACGGACGTAAATGAGTAAAATTAAGTGTTAAATTTATACAAATAAATAAATAAATATATATATATATATATATATATATATATATATATATTTAAATATAAATATAAAGAGAGAGAGAGAGAGAGAGAGAGAGAGAGAGAGAGAGAGAGAGAGGAAGGGGTGGGGAGAATAGCACTCAAAATACTTGGGTGACACTCTTTTTTTTGCACGCCCCTGATAATACAAATAAATATATATATATATATTTATATATATATATATATATATATTTAAATATAAATATAAAGAGAGAGAGAGAGAGAGAGAGAGAGAGAGAGAGAGAGAGAGAGATGAAGGGGTGGGGAGAATAGCACTCAAAATACTTGGATGACACTCTTTTTTTTGCACGCCCCTGATAATACAAATTGAGTCCAAGTGTCTAACGGGAGTAGCTTAAAACATAAAAGGATCTGAAGTAGAATAGTTTAAGTATACAAAGTCTTGCACATTTTAGGAGATATATTATTATAGCCAAATCTCGCTCTCTGCTAGAAAAGTTGCAGGTCTATATTTATACAAGTATTAAATCAGAGATAACTAGTAAAGACATTCTAGAAATTGCGCCACCAGTTGACATTCTTTAGAACAAACAGAACGCACTCGAACGTTAACAGTCTTTTACCAATCAAGGGATGGGTGGGTACAGAATGGCACGCATCGAATTTTAATTGGTGACGTCAATACCATAGCAAAACACGGGCTGGACGAGTAGTGGTCGCTAAAATTAGACCCGCACACATGCCATGACAGTAATCAACTTATCTAAAAAGGTTCCAACCACGTCACGCAGCCAGAAGCCATTTTGGCACTTCGTCTCGAGATTAGCACGCCTAACTCATTAGCGGATCAGACGACGCGTTGATATCACGCCTCGTTAGGAAATATTCAAGTGTGCCAAATGTGGTGTGAGAAACACGGCAAATGCGTTGCCTGGATCTTAAAGTCGGCGTTCGAAGAGCAATACCCTTTGAATACCGGTCGAAGGCAGTTTGTGTCGGCAACACCGTGGATGGCCGATGCAATGTGATGTTCACCCAGATTTAGGTTATAATAATGATTATAGAATGCCACGCGTGCACCATGAGACCGTGAACGTATTATTAATATTACATATAATATACTAATTATGAGAGTGTTAGACTACAGTACGGCTTTGAAGTAGATTGATGAGATACACACAATTAGTGTAAATAAAACAATATAGGTTAAGCTTTATGATTGGTTACACAGAATACAAATGCAAACGTTTCGATAAATGCCTTCAACAGTACAAAAAAAAAAAAAGATTCATATAAGTATAAATTAAATGTACATAATATATACATATANTATATATATATATATATATTTATATATATATACATATTGAATGTCACCCTTCCACCTAAAGTGAGACGATAGAGTAGCTATATAAATTTCATCAAATGTCTCATTAAGCCGATCCTGGAATGAAAGGCTTGGCTGCCGTTCTCGCAGGAGAATCTTGACTCTGTTAGATTTGGGCTTCCATGTTGCAAGAGCTTCGTTTCAATAAATCCAATAAGTCTTGTCCCTTCTGCCAACTCTCCATACAGCAGCTTCTTTGGGAAACGACCTTCCTCCATTCTTCTTCTTCTTTATTCTTCTTTATTTTGAGGGCCAACGCTCAATAAATGTATCATTCTGGCTCCTATGTTTCAGAGGTGTTCGCGAAGTTACTGTGCATGTTTTTCAAGGGGATACTTCACTGGTTGTAAGGGCTACTCAGCAGTGGTGTTATGAACTGGGGGTTGGAAGACAGGAGGCAATAGACACAAATGTGTCGAGTGTAGCCCACTGTTGCTTTTGGAAGCTTGTTCCAGTCTCTTACATAGCCTACCAGTGAATGCGCCTCTTGCTAAAAGCGGAGAATATGCTACATAGCTCTACATGTTCCAAGACCCCTGTGTTAGGCACCTTGTCCTGCCATCGACTGTATAAAATGCAACGCAGACATCTTTGGTGGAAGCTGTTGACTTTCCGCTCATGACGTCACCGCCATATAAGTGTGTACAAAGCACACATGGCTGATAGACACTTAGTGTTGTAATATACATATTCTAGTTATAGCCCGACAAACATTGGCGACGGTAATGCATGAACTTCCCATCTACTAAAGTTACTTGACAAAACAAGAACTAAGTATCACACATTTATGAATTTCACATTTTTCTAACACCCCCCCCCCCATGATACGTCACTGCACACTTTTTTCCACGCCCATGAACTATATTAAATATTCTGATTTCCCAAACCCTTTTATACTGAAAATTTTTGATTTTTTTTTACACCATTCTAAAATTGAGACGATTTCATTTATCGCAAAATATTACGCACCAAACGAAGTTGCGTTTTATTAGCATATCGGGAATAATATTTTGCGCGCTAGTGAACTCATTATCTATATATAGTCTGCGTGGTGGTGGTGTTTGACCTTTGCTGGCGAATTATATATATATATACTAGATATAGCCCGCCAAACATTGGCGGCAGCAATGCGTGAACTTCCAATCATACGCTAAAGTTACTTGACAAAACGTGAACTCATGTAACGCACATTTAAGAATCCCAATATTTGCTAAACCCTTCCCCCACGACACGTCACTGCACACTTTTTATTTCACGCCCATGAACTATATTAATATTCTCATGTCCCAAACACTTTTAAACCGAATATTTTGTACACAGTACTTTAAATTGAGACGATTTCATTTCCGAAAAGAAAATATTACGCACCAAACGCAGTTCCTTTCTTAAATATATATTTATATCATTTAGCGTAGTTATCGGGAATTATATTTTACGCGCTAGTGAACTCATTATTGAACCACACTCTGGTGTATCTATAAATAGCCTGAGTGTTTGACCCGTCTTTTTTTTTACCTTTGCTGGCGAATTATATAAAGAACGAAAATGAAGTGGGTGGAAGTAAAATTTAAAAACCAAACAGGAAAGAAGATATTGCTGCTATGTAAAATTGTGAATTCGATTTATACCTTATCGTAGCAAATCTTCTTATTAGTTTTATTACGTTATTCGGGTTTAAGCTAGTGTCAAAGGTCGAGAGACGGCGCGAGATGAGATGATGCGGAATAGTGGGGAATTAGGTGAGGTGATGGTGTATGATTTGTGTCTTGTCAGATAAGGTGATGATGATAAGGTTTTTGGGGAATGAGGTCAGTTGTGCTGGAATAAGGTGAAGGGAGGCGATATGAGGTGGGAGAAGACGAAGCCTTGTGTTTGAAATGTAGGCAAACACATTTACGCACGAAATTCATAGTCCCAAAGGCAATAATTCTAATTGCAACGTAACATCTGTCCATGCTTCTGTAAGTAAATAATCTGTCCACTCCTAGACACATTCACCAACTCACATCTAAAATCTCCCTAAATGTCCACCCACTCAAAAACTGAATAAAAATGAAATTTTGATTTTGAGATTCGATTGTGAAATAATCATCTCACTGAATCTGCCTTTGTTGCGTCTATATATATATATTATTAAAGAAGTGATAAATGTCACATATTATGTCAAATGTCACCCCCTTAAAGTACGCTAGTGCTAACTTCGGAATAGCTAATTCACCACAAGGCAGAGGCGTACCTCGTCCGCGGACGTAGCAACCTGTACCGTCAGGACACAACTGTGACTGGGATTAGTTAAAATTAAACCAAGATGTCCAGAAGTGAATCACAATGTTTAACGATGAAAGGTCAAAGGTCTTGAGCTTTAGAGAGCATTGTTTCATTCAAATGAAGTCAGTGGGGCTGGCGCTAGTATGCGGACTGGTTGAAGACAACAGTTCAGGACAGTACCGATCATTTCTCTTGGCTTTAAAACACCAAAGTTTTTTTTTTTTTTTTTTTTTTTTTTTTTTTTTTTTTAAAAAAAAAAAAAAGGGGGGGGATTTTTTTCTTCTTTTTTTAAAAAAAAAAACAAAAGGGGGGTGGCAGCGGAAACCTCAAACTTCTCTCAACAAAGTAAGACTATACATTTTTTAACATCATATTCAAAGTTTTATCAGGAAGCAATGTGAAAAATGAAACGGAAAAATAATAATTATGAAAAGCTTGTAATTTGAACGTTTTTATATTTAAAAATTAAAAAAATGTAAAAAAATAAAAATTCAAATCGAAAAAATTTAGATCTAACATTTAAAAAAAATATTTATAAGCATAACAAAGAAAAGAGCTTTTTAAATAAAAGAGAGCTAGAATCTAGTTTCCGATGTTTTTTTGTTTCGACTCCGTTGATCTACCTTGTTGGGCGTGGGATTAAGTAGGACATTACCAGGCTTCCGTCACACAGATCCTAAATGCCAGTTTTCTTAAGTCATAACTGGTCAGTTATTTATTAGATAAGGGGAAAAGGTTGGGAGGGGGGAGAGATATGTCGATCTATTTTTTTTTTTATGTCGTAGTATTGTTTACAACTGAAGAAAATTTAAATAAGAATATGACAGTGGCGCATTGCAAAATCCTCACGGAATCAAACGGAAACGAAAATTACTGTAATTATATAATCAACTTACGGTAATAATTAGCCATAAAAGTAAATAATCAGTAAAACATTATTATTATTAAATTACACACAGTTTAGCAGGGGCGGTCGTAGCAAAGTAGCCGAACTGAACGCCCTCTTAGGGGTAGTTGGCAAATAGTCACGCCCAGGGGGGGGGGGGTTGAGAATTCGTGACACTTTGTGTTAGGGGGGAGGGGGGAAATAAGGAAACCACGTTTTTTTTTTAATTGTATATTATTTTTTTATTTTTTTACAACTAAAATGTTCTTATTTAAAAAAAAAAAAAACAACCTTATTTAATTAATTTTTAAAAACATTAATTTGAGGTCGAAATTGCCTCAGGTATTATAAGTAACGTGAAACTCAGTTTTCTAATAATAGTACATCTTAATCCATTATGGGAAAATGTTAAAGAATAAAATAAAATCTTAATTTAGTTATGAAAATGTTATGTATGTTTTGATTTTTTTAGGTGTGACGTGACAGGGGGGGGGGGAAGGGGGGAGAATTTGTTACACTTTGTGGAAGGGGGGGGGGAAGGGGATTGTAATGAGCTTTATTTCGATGGCTGCGGCTCCCTTTCCAGTAAAGACAAGACACAATTTGAATGAGATTGAAAACATATTTTATTGACCCCATTCACGGGTAATTACATTGAAAACATATGTTAATGAAAAATTCATAGGTATACATTGATGGTCGTACATTCATTAGATGAACCAGAACATCATTGTTATTTAATCAGCCTTTATAACACCTCACTTTTATGAACCAGTAAAATCTCGGACAGTGGTCAATAATATAGGTCGGTTTGAAGAAAAAAAATCTATATAAAGCATGAAGCTGCCGAGATATTCTCTATTTTTTTCATTCGCAGCCAGGGGCTGAATTTTAAATTTCAGGAATATCTTATTTCTCAGATCTATTGTCTTCGCGACCAAAATCACTTTTTAACAATCTCTAAATATGAAACTGCTACTTTTGCTCAAACCTTAAGAATGACAACAAACATGGTAACACATGTTTATTATAGTGTGTGTGCAACACATTATGGGAATCAATCATCGTGCACGGGAATCGATCAATTTGTATTGGAGCCTAGCAATGTTGTACACACAGAAATGTTAAAATTGTTATTCAGCAATCTCGTATTTATTTCTTGTTTGATAAATCCGGTCATGTAGACATAAATAAATATAAAGAACCGGTGCGCTTTACAAAGCATGCGTCACACGTGCGGTAAGAGAGAAAGAGCGCAATTTTTTTTTTCTTCATAAGGTGGCACGGCATTTTCGGGCTACTGCAGGGGGGGGGGGCGGGAAAAAATCTTGGTCCGCCCTTGGCTGCGCTAACCCTAGTAAAGAAGCCACACTTTCTCCTCATGATATGTATTCATTAAACACTTCCAAACTCACCTCATGATGAGGAGCCAGTTTGTCTGAAATGTGGCCTAGTGATTTATTTTATTTTTTTAATATTTATTTTTTTTTGGGGGGAGCTATATTTAGATCGTTACAAAGTCATAATATAATGTCCCTCATATACACTAACATCTAACTATACAAAACTGGAGGGGGGAAATAATCATACGATTTGTATGGTCGTGACATTGCCATGTTAAAAGAAAGTGTGAAATTAAGATTGTGTACATGTGATTTTTAAAAAAAAAGTTAAAACTCACAATCGGGGGGGGGGGGTTAATAATTATCCATTGTTAAGAAAAAATAATTCCAGATATGGACAGCCTAACGCTTGTACCGTACATCAAACAGGCAAACAGGCTGTCCTTGCGCCAAGAGGACGGCTGTTTGATTCTTTAATATCCTTTTCCTCGTCCACGCAATGCCTGCAAATAGAATATCCTTCAATATTAAGCAATTGACATTTATTTCGATAAAGGCTGTAAGTGTATTCGGAGACATTATAGACAAAGTCAATTTAAAAGCAAGAAAGAAAATAACGAATACTTCTTCTAAATGAATCATTCAATTGGTTTTCGGCAGTGTTTCTCAACAGAAGTTATGCAAATCCTTTGGGGTACGCCAGGGTTGCGGGATGGCTTGCTTTTGTGTGTATATATATATACAGAGAGAGATAGACAGACAGATAGACAGACAAACAGACAGACAGACAGACAGACGTGGATATTTTAGTATTTACATCAGAATAGCATTGTCTTATCCAGTAAATAAATTCATGTAAGCTAGATAAAAAAAGGGGGGGGGGGGCGGCGGAAAGGGAGAGTGTGAGAGAGTGACAGAGAGTGACAGAGAGACAGAGAGAGGGTAAAAGAGAGACTGAAATAGAGAGAGAAAGAAAGAGAAAGAGAGAGATGGAGATACACGGATAGAGAGAGATAGACATAGAGAGATAGACATAGAGAGATAGATCGAGAGAGACAGAGAGATAGAGACAGATAGAGACAGGCCTATAAAGACAGAGAAAGAAGAGATAAACAGAGAGAGAGAGAGAGAGAGGGGCAGAGAGGGAGGCAGAGAGAGAAGAGAGAGAAAGAGGGTGAGACAAATATCTGTGACCCAGCGGGCGGTGTTAAATCCTCCGTCAGAAATGTCCTGGAGACATCAAATCTGAGATGTTATTTCCAAGTTGTGATGAAACAAGCTTAAACCGAGCTACTGCTAGAGATGCACGATGTCTTTCACACGTTTAGCTTTTTTTTTTTTTATATTTTTTTTTTTTTTTTGGTGGGCATTTAATTTGCCTTAAATTACATTACAAATTAATTATGTCGCGAGCCAGAAATGTAAAATATCTTTTAAATTGACAAATTCAAACGACAGCCATGGAAGGCTATGTCAATTTAATTTTTTTTTCAACTAAATTTGGAGGTTCGAAAAAAAAACACGTATTTTTCTATTCGGCAACGATTTAATTTTTCGGGATTTTTTCCATTGACAACGCATTTCTGATGTGGGTGCCCTCCACCTTGCTGACACAACTTTGATTTTGCGCCAAAAAACTCTAAATTTACGCCTCAGGGTATTTTTTCAAGCGAAAATAACATTTGCTTTGCATCCCTATTGAAACACGGTTTTATGGAGCAGTAATCTAGTCTACAAATGCAAGCTCTTTCAGAATTTAATAATAGAATTGACGGAGTCATCTGGATAAAAAAAAATGAAGTTTTATGGGGCAGAGAATTCATAAAGCAACTTACAGCGAAAGACAGCATGCAGCTACCCAGGACGTGGTTGTAGGTTAGACCTTTGCGACACCACTGTCTTTTGGTCGGCCTCGTCAGCAGCTGGTCCAGCAGACCCCAGTCGTTGGCGCCGCTCTGCTCATCGTCCTGCGTCACCAGACTGTCGTCGGAATTCCAAGCGGTGCTCCGACGGGTCCTTGAACGTGATGATGGTGCTGAGAGTGAGGCCTCTGAGGAGGAAAAATTAACATCGGGGCTGTGTTTCAGTACTCATTGGCATCACCGGGTTGGTTGCGGTGGTTATTCGATTCTATATTCTCCCGGTGCGCACCTAAATCGCTGACATTTAACAAAAAATGTTTAATGGACAGTCACAATGGGGTCCCAGTCGGGTCATGTCACACATAACTTCTGGTAATGTTTAAAGGTCTTGTCCGCAAACCAACGATTGACGACACATTGATAGTGCCGAGGGAGACTGATAACTTAATGACTTACGGAAAATGTTAGGACACTGCCCCCCCCCACCCCCACCCCCCCCCCACTGGATCTGTGAAATTAGCTTTTGCTTGAAAGCACCAGTCAAATAGTAATTCGTTTTAATATCCTAATCCTACCCCAGCTCAAAGTGAAAACGGTTTTTTTCTTAATGATTTTTACGGTCTGCAGGATATCTTTGACATTTGGAAGCACAGATTCCACCAGAGGGCGACACTTATTTTTGTTTTTCTTTTATAGCGTTGAAAACGTGACACGTGAGATGTGAACGAAGATGAATTCAATCTTTGTGTCTCGTGTTCATAAACAACAAACACCTAGAGGTGGGGCGGGGGTGGGGGATGCGCGGGGGAAGCACATTCCTTTCATTAGCGTGAATACAAAAGAAAGATGAAAAGTTTTCTCGTCTGCGAATGTTAAAATATTAATTACTGAAAAGTAGACACATACAAATGATGGATGGGAATTCTTTAACCGGGCGTGGACAAGCTATTGGAGTTGGACACTTTCTAACTACGGACCTGGAGTGAACAAGCTATTGGAGTTGGACACTTTCTAACTACGGACCTGGCGTGGACAAGCTATTGGAGTTGGACACTTTCTAACTACCGACCTGGCGTGGACAAGCTATTGGAGTTGGACACTTTCTAGCTACGGACCTGGCGTGGACAAGCTATTGGAGTTGGACACTTTCTAACTACGGACCTGGAGTGAACAAGCTATTGGAGTTGGACACTTTCTAGCTACGGACCTGGCATGGACAATTTATTGGAGTTGGACACTTTCTAGCTACGGACCTGGCGTGGACAAGCTATTGGAGTTGGACACTTTCTAACTACCGACCTGACTGAATTGTCTGGTTAAGACCACAGCTTAGATTGCGAACACAATAATAATATCATTGAATGGAATACATTCCAAATTCTGAACTCCCTCTGCGTTCTCTATCACTCTATCAATCCCTCTATCACCAAAGCACTATATCACTTACTATACCGCCTTCCCTTTATTCCCTAGCCCGATTCGTCTCCTCAAAAACACCTTAAAACATTTCTATGTTCTTCATATCCGCTAACGCCCACCCCCTTTTCCGTTTTCTTAATCTATAAGCCACTTGCGCCCATCAGCCACAGCTCAGGGTTTAACAAAAATCATTAATTTCATTATAATGGGCAATTTATCTCTAATTGAAATGCAGCATTTCGGACTGCTCCATCGACAGATAAGCACAGCGTCTCTCATATTGTCAGACTAAGAACCAAGACACCCGAGGAAGGCAACACTACCCCTATCTACTGCCCTCAATGAGGGCAAATGACTGTTTGACTAGTCTCTCGCCCCCTACGCATTTTTTTGGTGCTAAGTCTTGCACACTATAAAATTAATTATGCTTGATTGTCTCTCTCCCTCCTCCCCCTCCCCTTTTTTCCTCTCTAACTCGCAAAAAATTCAGTAAAGTTCTTAATACTTGAATATTTTTTTTTTCTAATCCGTATTGTACGGTTAATAACAAGCATCACCTAACAACTGGGCGTGGAGAAATGGTGGTGTTTAGTACTTAAGTCTGAATCATTCCAACACCCTCCCAGCAAATGATTTACAACTTGTTGATGGAGAAAAATGTTAGTTGTACCGTAACGTCCGTGACCATATCAACTTCTAACAGAGTATTTCACGTCATTCCATGGCTTTATATCTCAAGATAGATTATGTGTGTTGGATTGGCTTGTGGGTAGGGGGGTCAAAAGGGGGCGGGGGGATGCTGTGGAGATCACTTCATTAGAAGAGACAGGTGTGACAGGTGGTGCATATAATCTCCCCCAGGTGGGCGGTTAGTGCTAAGCACACATTGTTCTTTTCATCTCCGGATCATAAATCAAGGCTGGGACGACTCGACGCTGATTAAATGTGGATAATGATGAGACCGAGTCCACGCCAGGGGGAAATAGCATTGGATCTTACACCAGGGGAAATAACTAGGCTTCTATAAAAAGGAAGAGTACTACCAAAAAACAAAGTCCCACGTTAAAACCGAGACAATATTAGTAAATGATTCTGGAATTTCCTGTTTCTGTTATGGGACAGGGGCGGTGGGTTTTGTAGAAGGTAAAAGAATGTACGTCCCTAAATTAAGCTGAATAAATACAACAATTTCCATGAAAGGGAAAATGTGCTAAGGGGTCATCCATAAAGTACGTCACGCTAGTTTTGGACCGTTTTTACCCCCTCCCTCCCCACGTCACAATCTCTCACCAATCTCAGGACCCCACCCGCATATTAAAATTAAAAACAAATTAGACTTTAATTTCTAAAACAAATTTATTATTAAACTAATTTTTTTAAATAAGAGTGACATCTTCTGTCAATATACATACATCACAACAGAAAGCTCAACATCATTGTCAAAATCAGGTTATATATATAAATATATATGTATATATATCTATATAAATATATATGTATTCATATTATATATATATTGCATTCAAATTTTATAGTTTACTTTTTTCACAATATAACTTTGGGCCCCTAAAAGTATCCGTGAATGTCTGCAGCCACCGGGGCTGCAGGGGGTGCAAGCGAAGCCTCTGCTACTAAGAAAATCTATTGTTAGCCGGAGGCAGTGGCGTATTTAGAGGACGAATGTGTAGTTCCCATGAGGGCTGGAGTAATATGTTACGTCTGATACGTTTAGTTTTAAGTATAATAGACGTATAGACTTATCTGTGTGCGTCAAATAAATTATGGCCAGTCGGTACTCTAGCTTTACATCAATTACACCAGTGTGTCTCAAACTTCTCAATAGTCCGCACACCCGACTGAAATGCTACATTAAGAAATGGCGTCAGCGGGCCGTCGAGCTCAAAGCTCTTTATGCCCTCCCCAAGCCCCCCCCCCCCAAGCCCGGTATTGGGCCGCAAAGCGGCATGTTGAGGATGTCTCTTTGCCAGGACAGCGCCCACCGAGACCGCTTGATCGGGTTCCGCTGGGGGCCGCCCCAACCCAAAGACACCCGCTCGGTCCGACACTGTGTTTGCACACAGAGCACACGATCGACTTTCTCAGGATTCGAGATGGTAAATTTACGTCCTAATATCTTCCCCCACCCATCTCGGGGAAGCGACGATGGGTTTCGACTGTGCGTTTTCACGATGCAACTAATTTGCGAAGTAGCTGGGACGAAACGGTTGCCTTGGAGCAGCTTCTCGGGACTGCATAGTAAGAATCATCGGCCAGAGGTTACCATTAACGGCAACCTGCAATCATGATCCCTATCCTGTTTATGCCCTTTATTTCCAACTGCAGATTTTCCACAGTCGGTAGCCCTGTAGATGCTACCATTTACGGTAGATACCACACCTGGTCTTTGTCTTCCCATGCAGGTACACGCATTGGTGGGTTTGCTCCCCGGGTAGAGCCTGGGGATCGGTGGCAGCAGCGCCTCTTAAGTCAGCAAGCCACTACAGATTTGCCAGCCAGAGCCCCAGGGGACCGCACACCCTACAATTTATTTGACCAGTCTTGCAAACCCCCGCCCCCCTTTTCTATGCATCACCCCCTTGCAACCTTTTGTTAAGTCTTGCACACCCTAAACGATTAAGAGAGCATTTTAAAATGTGAAATTAACAGACCTCTACTTATTCATTCGATTGCAAAGTGAACAGTAGAACTAAGAGAGAAAAAAAACAACAAGTAACTCATTTCATAGAGTAAAATGTAAAGGAAGAAATGATTGAAAATGTATTAGTATTCACTTGCCATAGTGAATGTCCCTTCTGTTTTATAGTCCTTTACTCGCAACCCCTCAAATACCCCCGAGCACCCCCACGAGTACCACCACTAGCACCCCCACAAGCACCCCCACAAGCTTCCCAGGTTGGGAAACAGAGTATTACGCATCCCAAAATTTTATTTCATTGCAAATACAAAATAACCCGATGAAGGACAATTATATTTATGGGACATTTTTAATAAATAATGAACAAGTAGTAAAGAGACTAGTGGGTGTGACGGGTATGGCAGCGTCTAAGTCAGTTAATGTTGAATTAGATAACTTACGCCTTATAGTCGCCATATTTCTAGGAATTTACCTACATTTTTTGGTTTATTAAAAAAATATATATATAATAATAAAAAGTAATTTATTAATTTGATTGTTATACCTAATATATTTAAAATGCGCTTACGGCCCAAATGACATGTTGGCATTTAAATATTCCTCTAAAAAGAATTCCTCTCCCCTCCAATCAAGGTGTTGTGAAACATCCAGCGAACATGTCCTTTTGTGGAGGAGAGCTGTGTGACGTAATCAGCCTAGATAATGAACATCCCCCAACCCAATCGCCCAATACAACAAAATTGTGTTGTGTAATAAATAAAAAAATGTGCGATTACGGGGTAAAATCTAAATTTAAAAAAAAAAAAATTAAATAAAAATAAACTACAGCCCAATTGGCTAATGGAACCTTTCAAAATGGAATTTTGTTTAAAGAGAATCAAATTGTAATTGTGAAGCGTGACGGAATTCATAATTTAGTTTCCATAATGTGAATGGGGTGGTGATTTAACATGAGGATTCAAACTGGTTTTTATCGCAGGAAAAATGGGGTATTTGACGGTTTGGAGTTTGGGGGCAGTGTTTCCTTCAGAGAATTGGACCCGAGTGGGCATTTTAGGTGTTCCGGAAATGAGAGGTGGGGGGGGGGGGCAATGCATTTATAAAACCTAAAGTAGGCATAATGGGGGCAGTGTTTCCTTAAGAGAATTGGAGCCGAGGGGGCATTTAAGGTGTTCGGGAAATGAGGGGGGGGGGGGGGGGCAATGCATTTATAAAACCTAAAGTAGGCATAATGGCAACGAGGGCCAGCTCTGAATCCGTCACCCACGCCTTACATGAACTGAATTCACCCAGTTTTTGGCGCCCTGGGGATTAGATTTCGGCCCCAGCTTATTTTTGCCCCTGGATTCTATAAAGACATAAATATATATGGTCCACCTATTTTAAAATAATAAAACACCAAATACTTTTGTCAGTTAAGAAAATAATTATATTACTCCGCAGGCTGCGTGGAGAGTGGTGAGTGGAAATCTGCCTCAGTGGGCAACAGCGGGTCTCCAAAAAACACCACCCAGGCTAAGCAGCGGTTCTGGTGACGTCACTTCACGAGGAGCAGAGATTTTTTGTGTGTCGTAAAGCGAGTAGAGTAAATAGTAGGAAGACTCAACCACTTGGCACAGCAATATAGAATCTAATAACCACCGCAATATAGAATCTAATAACCACCGCAATATAGAATCTAATAACCACCGCAATATAGAATCTAATAACCACCGCAATATAGAATCTAATAACCACCGCAATATAGAATCTAATAACCACCGCAATATAGAATCTAATAACCACCGCAATATAGAATCTAATAACCACCGAAATATAGAATCTAATAACCACCGCAATATAGAATCTAATAACCACCGCAATATAGAATCTAATAACCACAGCAATATAGAATCTAATAACCACCGCAATATAGAATCTAATAACCACCGCAATATAGAATCTAATAACCACCGCAATATAGAATCTAATAACCACCGCAATATAGAATCTAATAACCACCGCAATATAGAATCTAATAACCACAGCAATATAGAATCTAATAACCACCGCAATATAGCATCTAATAACCACCGCAATATAGAATCTAATAACCACCGCAATATAGAATCTAATAACCACCGCAATATAGAATCTAATAACCACCGCAATATAGAATCTAATAACCACCGCAATATAGAATCTAATAACCACCGCAATATAGAATCTAATAACCACCGCAATATAGAATCTAATAACCAC
>CAXITT010000206.1:504165-515899 GCA_964033795.1 Lymnaea stagnalis
CCCCCCCCCCCCCCCCACCCTCTTTAACTACAGCGTATAAACTTGAAAAGATTTTTTTTTAAATTTTCGGATTTAATAAGAAGATCCATGTGATCAATAATTAATGTCTTAATCACTTCATTTATTTATTCTTGAGCCTGGGGGGGGGGGATGGTGAGGATATTTATGTGTGGCGCCAAAGGAAGACGCGGGTGTTAAATAGCAGCCCCAGAGATTACAGTTCAACTTCATCAATAACAAAACACAGACTCAATCCCCCCTTCGTTCAGATCAGTTTGTAGACCCGGTGGACTCCCTACAGCCCAATGTGTAGTATGTGTCAGAAAATCAATTATGCAACTACGATATCATGATGATTAATTTTTTTTTTCTTTTGATATAAAGCAACACTTTATTTTACTTACAATATAAAAAAACTATTAACTGCAGCAGGCCTGCACAACATACGGCCCGCGGGCCGCATGTGCCCGCCAGCCCCCATTTGTTGGCCCATGAAGTAATGAAATATTCTTTATTATTATTATTTTCTTAATAGATTTAACCCCTGTCCTATACTATTTCAGCCCGCACAATTTTTTCATAAAGTATTACGGTCCCGCCTTACATTTTGAGTTGTGCAGGCCTGAACAGCGTTTAAAATATTATCTTTGGCTTGCCTTCCAAAAACGAAATTTATTTCTCACCGGAAATCCCTATGTGGGACAAGGACATCACTATGTGGGGAAAAAAAGGACATCACTACAAGGGACAAAGGACATCACTATGTGGGACAAAGGACACAAATATGTGCGACATAAAGGCTCTGGTTAAGTCGGGCAATGAGCCTGAGATACGTCGGGAAGAGGTAATGTGGGGCATTTAGGCTGAGAAGAAGGGGGACAATTGGGATGAGGATAAGTGGAACAAACAAGCTGTTGACAATTGGAACAGTGTCATCGTCATCACAAAGCTATGCATGCTGCTGTCATAAATACACTATATTAGCGAACTATTGTTTCTACAATAGTCATATTATTAGATATCACGTGTGATATTTTCTTGGTCCGCCATTGGTCAACGCTATACTTGCGTGACATTAGGGGGCGAAGAGGCTTCCATTACAGGGCAGCGTGCACATTCTTTTGAAATATTTTTTTTTTGTGGGCATCAAAAAAGATTCCTACAATTTTTGCTTGAAGTTTGAAATGAATAAAAACACAAAGGGAGCTAATCCAAGCAGTGGGGCGAACCCGAGATTAATCCTATACAAAAAGAATAACATTCGATAAGATTCAATCAAGGAAACGAAACTCTTGCAAAAAAAGTGATTGACAAAATGCGGCAATAACAAGCATGGAGTAGATTTCAGAAGACCGATTACTTGCATGTGGCCGAGGTTAAGTGGTCAAATTTTCACTGAGTGTGGGAAAATTTTATTAAGGCTGAAAACGCATATTCTTGATTTAGCAAGGTGCCACTTCCTATTAATAATGTAGCAAGCGATCTGAGAGTCAATGTTGTAGAGCGGGTAAACCCCAGGTTAAGACACATACACACCCAGTGAAGTCGAAAGTAGTGCAGCGCTGTGTGCTGGACCCTAGCTTTTTGATTGGTCACTCATGCCCAACGCGTGACCATCCCGTGAACAACACGTGGCCTACCCCTCTCTCTCTCTCTCTCTCTGTTAGTGTGACGATGGAACAAACATTATGACGTCATTGTTACACTGTGTGTTGGTGCAAGGCCCATTGCACGCGGGCCTGGGTGGTCTATTTCTTAATGATTTCACTGATGTGCTTGACAGTTTTATCTTTAGCGATGCGCATCTTCATATCATTATCTGGCAGGGCATATTTTATGATGTGGTTGTAATGGATGCATTCGACATGGGGCACCATGAGGCAATACAACATCAACACACACCTAATCGGAATGATATGCAGCCTCTATGATAAGGCCACAAGTGCAGTCCTCTTCAAAAAAAACATCGGAGATTGGTTCAAGACCTGGACATTAACAGCAGAACTTGAAAGAAAAATAAAGGCGATGGAGATGAGATGTTTCAGAAGCATTCTAGGCATCTGCTATAGAGACCATATCTCCAATGAACAAGTGAAAGAAAGTTTTCGTCAAGCAATTGGGCAGCACGATGACCTCCTGGTGACTGTAAAAAAGCGCAAACTGGAATGGTATGGCTATGTAACAAGAAAACAAGGGCTCGCCAAAGAATCATGCGGGGCACAACGAGAGGAGGGAGAAGAAGAGGAAGACAGAGAAAAAGATGGGACGATAACACAAAAGAGTGGACGGGACTAAAACTGTGCGATGCTGGGCGAAGGGCAGAAAACAGAGCGGAATGGAGCAGGATAGTTTTCATGTCATCTGTGGCGCCCCAACTGTCCAAGGACTAAGGGACATGGAGATGATGAATGGATGATTTCTGTTCATTACTGATCGTGTTCATTAGTTGTTTTTTTAAATTTAACTACTTGTTGAGTTATTGAATTTAACCCTTAACAATGATATGGCAATAGTTAAACATAGAGACGCGCGCCATATCTTTAACAGACCAGTGTGCTGAAATCGGTTTCAGTCTCAAATGGCATTAGTGTGAAGACAAGTATCCAACTAGCGATTATGCTTCATATTACTCTAGGGGCTAAACATACATTTTTTCTATCTTTTTTGAAATCAAACAATCCTATAACGACTTGGCGGTAAATGTATTTTATTTAACAAAAAAAAATTAAATTAATTAAAACCAAAACTTGAAGAAAACAAATCTATTAACTGGCAGCAGTTGGTAAATATTTTACAACTACATGTTTAACTGTCTAGATGTTTGTCTTTATTTCAAGGAAAAACTGCTAAAACATGTTTCTGTAGGTTAATATTTCGGTTACAACTACAGACTACGGAGCCCCTCGTTTTTTTTTTTCTTATTATATTCTTTGAGATTAGTGCTTCAATGAGAAGAGTGGAAAGCCATGACATAAATCTTGTTACAGCCATGGATATAATGTTGATCTTGTGCGCTGCGTAAACAGAAGAAAGGTACATTAACAAGCGTGAAAAAATAATTGCACGTCTCCTCTCCCATATCCACGTGAAGTAAAGCTTCTCTGCGCCGCGCGCGCGTCCCTGTAATAGATTTCCTCTGTGACTAGAAGCAATAGAACTATCACGTGATAGGGAGACACGTTTGCTAAATAATTCAAATGGACATGGAAAATTATCAAGGGTGTAAATAAATGCGTTAATATTTCGTATATGAGCAAGAAGACAGAGAACAATCAATAATTCTAACTCTATATATGGGCAACGTGTCTATATATATATATATATATATATATATATATATATATATATATTGTGTGTGTTGAACATCATTTATATTAACTTGGCTTTTGTTCGAGTGTTTCGTTCAAAGTGTGTGGCAAAAATCTTCGGACGTCACGTCTGCCTGTCAAGCCGAAACGTCAAAGCTTCAGCTTCTATATATCTTTTTTTTTTTTAAATGTGCAGCTTGATTGCAGTTTCACAGCATGTTATCACAAGAACACAAACGTCACGTCTGCCTGTCAAGCCGAAACGTCAAAGCTTCAGCTTCTATATATCTTTTTTTTTTTTTTAAATGTGCAGCTTGATTGCAGTTTCACAGCATGTTATCACAAGAACACAATGCAACTGGGTTTTTTTTCCCCTCATAGAATAATAATTATGTTAAAGAAAAAGTACTTTCTTTTCCCCAAAGATCACGATCAATAAGAAAACCGAGAAATGGGAAAATTAGTTGGCGTTGTAAACCAATGTCATACTGTACTGCTGCTGTCTTTACACAGGAGAGAAACAAAAAAAATAGCCTCAGATTTCATCCTCACTATCAGGGTAGAGATAACAATATAAAAAAAAAACAAAAAAACTGAAACATAATATATCGATACTTCTAAATAATTAAGACCATGGCATTCTGTCAGGGACCGCGTGTATACCCGATCTCATTAGTAGGACTTGGTTTACAACCTAAAGTGGATGTTTTGTTTTCCTGCAAGCCTTACAAACAGATAACCCAGAAGAGATATTACACGTGAGTTTTGAGCACTTTTAAACACCACTGTAACACGTGAGCTTTGAGCAATTTGAGTTATCGCTGTAAATGTGAGTTTTTTAGCCCTTGGGGTTACCACTGTAACATGTGAGATTTGAGCACTTTTATTTACAAATGTAACATGTGATTTTGAGCACTTTGAGTTACCACTGTAACATTTGTATGTGTTTACATTCCAGCGGTTAATGTGGGTAAATTTCAAGTTACAAATAAATGCCTCCCCATAAAACCCCCTGGCTTGTAAAAAATTCGTATGTTGAAAGTTGCTTTCGGACTTCTGTATATACCGGTATGTTTTTAAAACGATATACTAGTTTTTAAACCAGATTATAAGCAGTGAACGATACAAAATTGATCAATCCAGTAAAAAATATATTATGAGGCACTGTTTAAGGAGGGTGTAGCAATTTTAAAAAAAAATAGATCCATGGCATTTGCCTAATTAAACTCAAGTCTACAATTGTTGGAAGACCCGGACACTCATTCCTTTGTCTGGCTCCTCTATATAAGTTTGAACATACCATTGTATTGTAATTCTTCAGCCATACATGTCCGTAAACTCTCAACCCAAATGTGACCACACCAAGTGTGTGCACCATGCAGACTTCCATTACTTTTAATGTTACCACGGGAAGTGATGAAATCACTTGTGTTTGAACAGCTTGAAACTGGAAAATGAAAAACCGTTATATTTTATTCATCGTAAGTCTTAAAGCCTTGAACCCCATCGAGTGGACGCCCCGGATGTAGGTCAAACAGTTTTACACGAACGGGACACTTAAAGTCATTTTAAAAAGCTTTGAGGGCTGGGGGTGGCTGGTGGAGTCGTGTAGAGACAATGAATCCCAGTGTGGAGAGCTCCCCGGTGGAGATTAGACTCATGCAGTTGCTAGACGCCACGAGATCAATTGATCATGAGCAGTGGTTCCAAAACTGTGGACCGTGGCGAGGCCGGCGAATTTCCAGTGCCGACTGCACCACTGCAGCAAAACTAACTGAAACTTTAAACCCACACGTGGAATGTCACACGGCATGACGCTTTTTGTGGGGAGTGAGGGATTCTCTGTGTACTTATCATTACGTTGCAAAATGTATAGAACCTATAAATTACTGATGGACCACAATACATCAGGGGGAAAAAATAATTTTGTGTTATAAATAATGTCTTTAAAATGAAAGGTTTTACACGTGACTGCACGAAAATATCTTCTTTCAAATTAACACGTGCAACGAATCAACGTAATGGAATATTTGTACAGTCGACATCATGAGGTGCGTCGGTTTTTATGTCATCTGAGTTCACCATTTCCACAGACGCCTTCAACAAGTCAACCAATCGGAAACACAAAACTAACTGCCGAAGTCTGCGCATGCGTGTAAACTTTTGACAGGAAAGCATTCAATTGCTTTAAATTTTTTTTTAAAAGTACGAAGTGGTGTATGATGAAATATTCAAAACCCTTGTAATGCTATCACGTTTGGGCTCCGGGCTGGCAAATAATGCGGCCATGACTTTGATGTCATTTTTCTAGAAGACAAGAAAGGTATTTGTAACAGTTAGGGGGGGTGGGGGTCGGGGTGGTGGGGGGGGGGCGTTGTTGTTTTCTCTGCTGACTAACGGGATTGATACACATGGGACTAAAACATTTTAACATTTCTAGATGAGAATACCGAATTAATACAATATTGACCCGGAAGAGTTTCAAATCTTTTGAGAAACTTAACGCAATCAGGGTTGTTGGTCCGGGTTACAACCCATCCGTGAGTTTTACAGGCTGTGCACAACTGGCCTAAAGTAATTTGTTCTAAAAAGTCAGAAAGAACCTTACTGAGTCGGCCACCCCGGTGTGACGTCGCGCATTATTGACCCAAAAAAGCAGCTTTGTAGTTAGATTATTTATAGATTTACCAACCCAATTCTATGCACTTTTAAGAAAGGGAGACTACTTATATCCGTGCTGCTCTTACAGAACAATGCATTGCGCAGGCTGTACAAGACAACAGGAAGCTAACATAATAACTATTTTAAAAAACGGTTTCATGGTGTAATACGTTTGGAAAAATAGTTAGGTCGGCTAGGCCGCAATTACGTTGTCAAAGGTTTTAAGCTGCAGTTAATTGAAAACATAATTATAAATTAAGGCCAGCGAATCTCCTGACTCCTGTCGAAAGCCTTGTAGAACGTTAGAGAGTCGTTCGTGAGCTTCCACAATGCCATTCATATTAAATATTCATGCAACAGAAGTGGAGATCTTAAACTTTTAAACTCACAATTCCCATTTTGCTGACGTGTGTCCACATTCAAATTGAGTATAAAATATAAAACAACATTAGACCCCCATGTAGGGGTCATCAAGGAGTGGAGTAAAGGAATTAAAGATGGCCTACTGCCAAAGGCCATGAACGCTTTGGAACCTTTGGTGAGACAAACAACGGTCCTTAGTTTTCTGCAAGACGATTGGAACCATTTGTAAGCCAAAGCAATGTCTTTAGTTTTCTACAAGATTATTGGAACCATTTGTAAGCCAAAGCAAAGTCCTTAGCTTTCTAAATTCTACAAGAAGATTAAATGTGACTTTGTGGAGTTCATTTTCCGCCTAGCTATTGGGCCTTTCAAGTGTTTGAGTTGAGATTCGAAAAAAAAAACCAGTAACACAGAAGATAGCATCGCTTGACGTCATAAAGCAACACAGAAGACACCATCGAATGACGTCAAAGATCAATTTCCGTATATATAAAAACAACTTTATCATGGCGCCATTTTTAACACCAGTGGGTTATTTCGAAAAGTGTCGCTTTAAATTATTTTTATAAGAATGATTTTTTTTCCCCAGTAGCTAGTAATGCCCAATCATTCCTGTGATCTCCCTGCAATATCATTCCCCCCCCCCCCCCCCCCTCCCTTGACCAGAATCCTTCAGCCAAAGCATCTCGGTGATGCAGCATTCTGTACGCAAACAGCGTCATCGATTGAACAGTGTCGGGTTCTTGTGTTGAATCCAAGTGTCATCAGTAGACACAGTGGATCTCCAAGATTTCTATCCTTTTTTTTTTCTTCATTAAAAAAGAAAAAAAAATCGTTATAATGGTGCTGAAACTACTCGGTATTAAATTTCAGAGGGCATCAATCATTTTCTCAATTTCTGTTTCAGCTTAAAACGGATTGGCGCTTGTGTGTGTATGTGAGATTGGTGTTTTTTAAACTATCTTAAATCGACGAAGACAGGTTGGACATTGTTCGTATTTGACACTGCATCTGCTACTCCGTGTATACGGCTATTCATATATAGGTGAATTACTATCAGAGTAAGAGTATGGGTTGCCATCTCTGGCTCTTGTTTCTCTGGGCATGCTACCCTGGGCATGAGACTCTGTAGGGTGACCTAGAAAGGCTACTCTGGGCATGGGTCTCTGTAGCGTTACTTAGAAATGTCACTCTGGGCATTTCGTCACCTAGAAATGATACTCTGGGCATGCTACTCCTTGCATGAGCCTCTGTATCGTAACCTTGAAATGCTACCCTGGGCATGCCACTCTGTGAATGCCGCTCTGGGTATGCTACAGAAGGTTGAGACTGTATATTGTAATATAGAAATGCTATTTTTCGGCATGCTTATTATACTCTGGGTAGGCTAGTATGGGTATCATCATAATCCCAGTTTACACTGCCCAATGAGCATAGGATGTCCCGCAGTTACAAAGCAAAGAATTGGATCACCGATTCCGACTGGACATAAATTTACCCATTGTTGAAATGGAAATGATAAAAGGAAATATCTTTAAAACCATTTTTTTAAAAATAATTCTTAGCCACACTGTAGCTTTTATCTCTTGTCTCTGCCAACCACCTAACTCCCAAAAATTTAGTTTTTTAAAGGCTCTTTCCGCTTGGCCATTAAAATTTACAGAGTCTCTAAGTTTACTTGGAAATCGCAAAGCCCTGTCTCCTGCGTCAAAATTGCCATCTATGACTTGAGACCTGTTTATTAAATTTTTTTTCCTCCTTCATTCTCAACTGAATGAATGACGCATCCCGGTTTTTTTTTTAAATTTATTTTTATTTTTATTTTTTACGTAGTTCCCACTAAGTGTCCTAACAGGGGCCCTAGTACATGCGATGTAGAGGAGCAACGAATTTATAAGGCAAACATTTTAAAGATTTATAAAAACGCCATTGATACGTGAAAATGAGAGGAGAACATCTGGTGATTTAGGAACTCAAAGCTTACATAGAGATCGTCAAGACATGAATTAGAAACTCAAAGCTTACATAGACATCGTCGAGACTTGAATTAGGAACAGCGCTAACAGAGAGATCCTCGAGTCGTGAATTTGGAACTCAAAGCTTATAGAGAGATCGTCGAGTCGTGAATTAGGAACTCAGCGCTTACAGAGAGATTGTCGAGACGTGAATTAGGAACTCGGAGTTTACAGAGATATGATCATTACATTTACATGAATTAGGAACTCGGAGCTTACAGAGAGATCGTCGAGACATGAATTTCAATAATAATTTCTAGAACCAAAAGGACGCTATTATACAAATACCGAAGTGTATCTCATGAAAATATCGAATGATTTTTTTTTTTGTTTAAATGCAAACATAAATCTCTCGTACATAGTAATGAAGACTTAATGGTATGCAGTCAATGAAGTCCTAGTGGTGTACAGTCATAGAGTTTTTACTTATGAACATCATATGAACAATGTTAATTTATTTTTAATTGTTAGCATTGCTCTTGACCAGAATAGCTGTTTTCGGAATCCAAATCCACAGTTAAATCTATTACTTTATCTATTCACGGTTGTATTGAAGCATAGAAACAAGGGTCTAGAGATCTATGCTAGATGATTCAAGGAAATGGGGCTCCGGGGATGACAGCAGATACCCAAACGGATCAAATTGTCAATGAGAAATTCAGAGGACCATGAAATATCTCATGGGCCTGTCTGTCAGTCTGACATTACAGAATTAGCGTGTGCTTGTCTTTATCAATTTCAGCATTGAGATCCGTGCAGGCCAAGGCACGCTAGGAACGTGGAGCATTGGTATCAGTGCACTCTGCAGCACTTTCAGAACATTGGCATCAGTGCACTCTGCAGCACTTTAAGAACATTAGTATCCGTGCACTCTGTAGCACATTGAGAACATTGGCATCAGTGTACTTTGTAGCACTTTGAGAACATTGGTATCAGTGCACTCTGCAGCACTTTGAAAACATTAAATTGGTATCAGTGCACTCTGCAGCACTTTGAAAACATTAAATTGGTATCAGTGCACTCTGCAGCACTTTGAAAACATTAAATTGGTATCAGTGCACTCTGCAGCACTTTCAGAACATTAATATCCGTGCACTCTGTAGCACATTGAGAACATTGGCATCAGTGCACTTTGTAGCACTTTGAGAACATTGGTATCAGTGTACTCTGCAGCACATTGAGAACATTGGTTCCAGTGCACTCTGCAGCACATTGAGAACATTAGCATTCGTGCACTCTGCAGCACTTTCAGAACATTAGTATCCGTGCACTCTGCAGTACATTGAGAACATTGGTATCAGTGCACTCTGCAGCACATTGAGAACATTGGTATCAGTGCACTCTGCAACACATTGATAACATTTGGCACCAGTGCACCCTAGAGGACAGTGGGAGTCTTATAAAAAGTTCCCCGTATAGCAATACGGCAGGCCTGCACGCGGCCCGCCAGCACCCACTATGTGGCCCGCCAGCACCCACTTTGTGGCCCGCGAAGTAACGAAAAAGTCTTTATTATTATTATTTTGTGAATAGTTATCCCACCTGTCCTATTTTCTTTCGGTCCGCACCAGTTTTTCATCAAGTTATACGGCCCACCATACATTCTGAGTTGTGCAGGCCTGCACAACGGAAACAATGGCCTCAGTTAATGCTTGAGCACAATTGGGGACATCAGTTTCAATGAGCTTTACGTCACACTGGTAACATGTTGTAGCTTCGAAACATAAGCACAAATGCTCACTCGATATACGAAGCATTGTGTGTGCTGTTAATCGCCAATAATACACAGTTACAGATATATCACTGCGTTTTAATTTTATTTGTCTGTACATTTAAAATGCTCCTAATATTTATTGAAATTCAACTTGGTTGAACGCTAGATACCATTTTCTTCAAAGGTTCGTGTATTTCGTTGAAAAATAAAAGTGCATTGGGCCAACCGTGTCAACCCAAATAATATGTACGTGTACATTTTATTAAAATTATTACACCACATACTATTGTTTTCTGATTTCGGTGCCTCAAAGTAGAGGCCGACCGAATTTCGGCTTCAGCTTCGGTTTCGGCGCCGAAAGTGGCAATTTTATCACTTTCGGCCAAGTTTCGGTTTCGGCCGAAACTGGAAAGTTAACTTTCGGCTTAATTTCGGTTTCGGCCGAAAGAGAAAAGTTAACTTTCGGTTTTTCTTCGGTTTCGGCCGAAATTGACTTAGACTTTCGGCCACCCGGCCGAAAGTTACTCAGGTTTTCGGTCATTTAATACTAAGCGACAGCGATATTTTACAACAAACTAAGCGACATTTAAGAACAAATTAAGCGATCTTTGAGAACAAACTAAATGATATTTAGCTACAAACTAAACGACATTTATGAACAAACTAAATGATCTTTAAAAAAAACTAAGCGATCTTTAAGAACTATCTAAGCGATCTTTAATAACAAACTAAACGATCTCAAAGAACAAACTATACGATTTTTAATAACAAACTAAACGATCTTTAATAACAAACTAAACGATCTTTAATAACAAACTAAACGATTTTTAAGACCGAACTAAATGATCTTTAAGAACAAAACAAATGATCTTTAATGATTTATAAAAATAAACTAAGCGATCTTTAACAGAAGACTAAATGTTCTTTAAAAACAAACTGAAAGATCTTTAAGAACAAACTAAGCGATCTTTATGAAAAAACTAAGCGAATTTACAACAAACTAAGCGATCTTTATGAACAAACTAAACGATCTTTAAGAACAAATAAAGCGATCATTAACAAAAACTAGACGATCTTTAACAACAAACTAATGCGATCTTTAAGAACAAACTAAACGATCTTTAACAACAAACCAGGCGATCTTTATGAACAAACTAAACGATTTTTAACGACAAGCTAAACGATCTTTAACGACAAACTAAACAATCTTTAACAACAAACTAAACGATCTATAAAACAAACTAAACGATCTTTAACAAAAAACTAAACGATCTTTAACAACAAACTAAACGATCTTTAACAACAAAGTAAACGATCTTTAACAACAAACTAAACGATCTATAAAACAAACTAAACGATCTTTAACAAAAAACTAAACGATCTTTAACAACAAACTAAACGATTTTTAACAACAAAGTAAACGATCTTTAACAACAAACTAAACGATCTTTTACAACAAACTAAACGATCTTTAACAACAAACTAAGCGATCTTTAACAACAAATTAAACGATCTTTAAGAACAAACTAAACGATCTTTAAGAACAAACTAAACGATCTTTAACCCTCTATTACACAACAACTAAAACGATCTCTAACAACAAACTAAACGATCTTTAACAACAAACTAAACGATCTTTAACAACAAACTAAACGATCTTTAACAACAAACTA
>CAXITT010000206.1:526556-537816 GCA_964033795.1 Lymnaea stagnalis
GGGGGGGGGGGTGGGGGGGGGAGAGACAAAGGAGCCGACCGCTCGTTTCTATACGGTTTCAACTCTGAGTAGTAAACGTTTTTGTAAATCGCAGAGGACGAAAACTATGATGTTTTTTTGTTCATAACAGTTTTAATGACTAATCTCCACTCGAGTGTGCATCTGGGAAATGCTCAGAAAACACAACTGGCCTTTGTCTTGTGTTTAAAAAAAACACACACAAACCACTGGTAATAATTTATTAAATATGGAAATAGAAACTATGTACAAAGCCGTTGTCAAATTATGCCTTTAAATGCATGTTATTTATTTGTGATCTACTACCGGCCAACAATTCTTAAGATACAAAGATTCAATTAAAAGATCCAAATTTTGGTAAATGGTACGAAGGAGCTTCAAGTTATGATGAACTTTTCTATAGCCTTCAAACAGTGTAGACTTATTTTACGCTAAATCTTGTGATTTATCTTTTTATCATCTTATCTGTACCTACATAAAAAAAGTGGGAGATCTTAAATTTTAAATAACTCGTTTGGGCTGCGTTCGTTACACCAGATGTTTGCGACCAATCGATAACGAGTCTCAATCCGAGAGTTTGAGGCCAATGTTTTTTTTTTAAAGCAAACACCGGATTCAATATATTAACCAATAAAATAGTTTTTTTTTTTTTTTTAAAAGCCGTTAAATTTAGTGCTTTTCTATATGTTTCTTTACGTGATCCGTTCTCTACCGGGGCATTCTTTGTATTTTTTCACACTTTGCTTAGAGACCACGCACAAATTTTTTTTTTTTAAAGCAAACACCGAATTCAATATATTAACCAATAAAATAGTTTTTTTTTTTTTTTTAAAAGCCGTTAAATTTAGTGCTTTTCTATATGTGTCTTCACGTGATCCGTTCTCTACCGGGGCATTCGTTGTATTTTGTCACACTTTGCTTAGAGACCACGCACCAGCTATGGCGGCGTTTGCCGAAAACGTATCTTTCATATTTCAATAATTGCAGTTTTGTTTGAAATGACTGGCCGCCTGCCAGGATAATGCGTGCCATGGTGCGCATCGGGAAGTGCGAAACGCTAAATAAAGAATTAGATCACGTGGTGCTTTGTTGTTGGTGGTTTTTGTTGTTGTTGTTGTTTTTTTGTTGTTGTTGTTGTTGTTTCCGGTGCATTTTTGATAGCACGTAGATCCTATTCAGGGTTGAGCATACTTCCTGCCACCCCACAGTACACCTTTATTTTGTCACATCCCACTGAGAGATGAGGTTTTT
This sequence comes from Lymnaea stagnalis, assembly GCA_964033795.1. Taxonomy (NCBI): domain Eukaryota; kingdom Metazoa; phylum Mollusca; class Gastropoda; family Lymnaeidae; genus Lymnaea; species Lymnaea stagnalis. Next base: position 527,826 of record CAXITT010000206.1, read on the forward strand.
TAAAGTCTGCCCATGACGTTGATATATTTCATTTCAGAGTGCCATTCACTCTGTTTTAAGCACTTGGGTGGGGGGGGGGGCGGGAGGGGGGCTGACACCCATGGTAGTCAACACAATAAAATAAATAATAACATTTAAAATTTAATGTTGAAATTATGAAGCTTAGAAAATAAAATGCGACTATATTTCTATGACTCTATGTCTAGATTTGTATGGCTCTTTGTCTATAATTCTATGACGCTATGTCTAGAGTTCTATCACTCTATGTCTATATATTCTATGACTCTATGTCTAGATTTCTATGACTCTACGTCTATATTTCTATGACTCTGTCTATATTTCTATGACTCTATGTCTATATTCATATGACTCAGCCTATAATTCTATGCCTTTATTTCTATTACTCCTCCATGTACTATGTCGACAATTCTTTTACTCTATGTCTATATTTCTATGACTCCTCCATGTACTATGTCAACTATGAACTACCTATGTTTCTATTACTATGACACAGCATGTCATGTGATCACGAGACGTGATCCTATTTTTTTCAGCCTTTAGCTTACTGCTTGGCATTCTCACCAGTATAGAAGTTTTAAAGCAAGCTTCAAAAATGTCTATTCAGCGTCTCATTTTTGACGGACATCTCCAAGTTCTTACGGACAAGTCAAATCTTTTTCGGACTGTTTGTGAATTTGCAGACGGTTGGCAAAACCTAGTGACACTAAATGGAACAGTGTAAATTTTACAGAGCTCGCTCAAGTCGATTCCACAATTTATCTAAGTTAAATTTCAAGAGCAAGATACCACCAGAACCGAGAGCCTCAAGAACGGGCTGCCACCAGAGCAGTGTGCGGCCGGAGGATCTAATGCAGCGTTTCTCAACCTGTGGGTTGCGACCCCTTTTTGGGGTCGAACGACCCTTACACAGGGGTCGCCTAAGACCATCGGAAAACACATATTTATAAAGTAGCAACAAAAATAATTTTATGGTTGGGGGTCGCCACAGCATGAGAAACTGCATTAAAGAGTCGCGGTTCTGGAAAGGTTGAGAACCACTGGTCTAATGCGTTCTTCCACAACTTAGACCACATAGCTTAAGTTTGTGACGCTCTAAGAAGGTCATGACTTAGTACTTTAAGCCACTACCACAACTTTGAGGGAGTGGAGTGGCTACTTTCAAATATCTAAGAGCTACTACCCCCACCTTTGAGAGAGTGGCTGGTTTCAAGTACCTAGGAGCCACTACTACACCTTTGAGAGAGTGACTACTTTCAAATATCGAAGAGCTACCACCAAACCTTTGTGATGAAGTCCATGTTGCTTCAGAGCATAGTTTATTTTAAGTCGAGATCAATCGTTAACCTGTCTTTTAATTTTAAATAACTCGCATTAAGAATGTACATTTCCGTTTAGATTTGACGATTTAAGTTGGGTGTAGGTTCAGTCATTTTTGTTTGTTTGTTTGGTTTTTTTTAATACGATGGCATTGGTATTGATTTATCTAGCTCCATCATCGATGCAGTTCATTTCAAATATAAACAATGGTCACCAGAACAGTGTTTTGGCTAGAACGCATTGCCACCCATTCAGCTTGAGAGCCAATTGTCTAGTATGTTTGTGTACACAGTACAAATCTGTGTTAAGGAGAGGGTTAGGATAGGATGCATATAGCACGATATTATTGAACACACCGAACCAGTCGACTCATTATAACAGGAACACACCGAACCAGTCGACTCATTCTAACAGCATGAATGATTAAGTTAGACCAGGACCATGACATACAAGCTGGTGTGTTCAAGTCCATAGACATGCAATCTGGGCTGTTCAAGTCCATCGACATGCAAGCTGTGCGTATTACAATCGTTTCAATATCTTCACATATTGATCGGGCCACGTTGTGCGTGAAACAAAATATTTCATCAGATTGCGAGTGTGAAACCACGCCCACTGCATATAATAAGATAAGCGTTGAAATCCGTTTCATACAATCAAGTAACACTGTCGGTAACATTTCGTTAAAAAAAAAAAAAAAGTACATCTCCATAAAGGTTGTTCAATGTTATCAATTAACTGGAATGTTGATCAACAATTTCATACGTAACAAAAAAATATTCTGCATATTTTGTAATGTGTGTGTGTGTGGAGATTCTGGCATCCCTTCGTCTCTATGTGACGATAGTGTAAACTCTGCTAGAAAAAATCACAAGGCCTAGATTTTTTTTTCTTTAGGACTTTAAGCTGGGTCCCTAGGCAGCAAATCGCCTCTCTCCACACACCTGGATAACCCAAAGGAACACCATATTATATAGATGATACAGCTTGGCACCAGTAGCGTCGCAGGAGTTGTCGGATTTTTTTCATTGAAGCAATGTTTCCGCCTACGGGACTCCATCTCCTGGTTTCGATTCACGGTTTCCGTCTCTTAGATGAGCTGCCACGCATGTTTAACGGGATCCATCCACCCGGGGTGCTGGTGATGTTTTTTTGCTTGACTTGGTCTTTGGTGGGGGATTGAATTTCAGAAAACAAGCTTTGGATTGACTCAGCTTCCACAGGCTTGGCATGGACTCAGTTTAGTCCAGCTTTGGGATTTTATCCCAAATATTAAATCGACGCAGGAATATGTTCAATGTTTTTTTTTATAGTTCCATCGGTTGAGTAACACACATGTCTACTCACACACATTATCTCACAAAAACACCAACATTAAATTGATATAAAAAAAATTATTGCACCATAAAAAAAAAAAAATTTAAAAAATTCTAAATACAATTTTCTCACATGAAAATCGTGATTTGGTTGCACGAAAGGAAATAATTCTTCTTGAGATGACATGCCGATTTCTTGGCCGGACAAGGGGGGGTAATTTTCAGCCTCAATATACGGTTATTTTGTTAGCCGTCAGGACGTCAGTGATTACCGGAATCAAAGGACCTCAAAATATGAGCAATCCAATATTGGCCTGCGTGCTCCCCGTGCGCTCAGAAAGGAGAGAGAGGAAATGGCTTTCTTATTCTTTTTTTTATATTTTTTTTTCCGGTTGAGAAATTTGAAAATAATGCAAGGTTCTGAAGGACAGCACAAGTCAGACTGACCTTGGTCAAGTAATTTTGACATTGTTCTTACACTTTAAATAAATGGTGTTGTTTTTTTAAAGCAACATCAGAGAAGAAACAGATATCAACAACAACAAAAAAAAAAAATAAAGAATTATTCCTATATTTATTATTTTTATTTCGTGATGCAGCATGTGCCGCAACCCATACTTTTCCTCTAGCGTTGAATTTTGCTCTATACTTGATGCACAAGAAAACTAAATTGCATCACAGAATCCACATAGTTTTTAGCAATGTTTCTTTAATTCAATCAAATCCTGGAGAGTTTATACTTGGTTGTTATGATGACCAATGTTCCCTCCAAGGTTTTTTGGTTCGTGTGCAAAATCATACAATTGTGTGAAAAGCGTTACAGCCTCAATTTTTGTGTGTGCAAAATTTTAAAGCCCACAAACACAAACATACACTTACGTGGAAATTAACTGCGCGGAAACTCAAAGCCCAGAAGCATCCTGTCTTAAACAGAATTATTTGTTTAAAAATATTTTTTTTATAACATAAGCTACCCCACAGCGTTGTTTTACACAGCGCCAATTTGAGAACACTTAATTTACCATCTACGTTAAATCTGTAATAAAGACGTTACAACGTCAGCTTCTGGGCCACCAAAGGACGAGACCCCCCCCCCCCCAAAAAAAAANGGACCCCCCCCCCCCCCCAGGGCGTAATCTGAATGATGCTTTTAGCACTTACCAGCCGGCAGTGACTCTTTAGACACCTTTACCTTCTCGCGGCTAATCTTTGGGTGAGTCTAACCCGGCCGTGCCCGTGGACTAGAATAAAACTAACCATTTGTGTCTTTGCGCTGTTCGTGTGTGTCTGTGTGTGTGTGCGTGCGTGTGTACTTCTGTGTGTATTGTAGAAGTGTCAGTAAGCGTTAAAAAAAAAAAAACCCGATCGTGCGTGTTCAGTCTTCTGACACACCAAAGGGCAAAAGAGCGGCAACGAGAGATCTCAGTGGCTGTACCGTGTATGCAACACTGTGTGATGCCTGCAGCTTAGCTGAGATATTGCGCAGATTGTGGACATTTTAGAAATCCACCTTTAACGCACGAAAAAGTCTTTCAGTGATCCCCAAAATAAGATTTAGATTTTATGCAGCGATTTGTATAACTGAGCCTCAGGTGATACCATTTATTGTTAATAAAGTTTTTTTTTTCTTTCTATATTGTCATCTTTCTTCTGAATTTATTTACAAGACTAACGAACTTTCCACCACTTTTGCTTTAAATTTTGCTCTTTACATTAATGTAACAAATTTTACGAAAATTAGTCATAACTGTGTAGGAAAAAGGGGGGTGGGGGTGGGGGAGAGGGCTTTGAAAGTTTTCCGTACCTCCCAAATTTATACTGTAGATTAGTGGTTTTCAAACTTTTTCTCGCCACCGTATCCGTCTTCATCTTTCAGTTAAATTTTTTAAAATATATATATATATGTATATATATATTTACTATAATTAATTAAAAATAATAATAATAATAATAATAATAAAGTTCATTTCAAAAACACGCTTCATCCCCAAAGGCTCGAAGCGCGGTACAAAGTCAATAAAATCAACAAAATTCAGTAAATAAAGTTATTAAGTCGAGCGATTAACACCCTAGCCCTTTTGGGGTAGGATAGTAAGATAAGAAAAGATGAGATAAGCAACGCCGGCCTATAGGGTGTGCGACCTGTGCCCTCGCACGGGGCGCCGTGGCCTTAGGGGTGCCCAGTTAATATTTAAATTCCCTTAGTTTATTACAGTGAAGTGTTAACCTCGGGTCCGGGGGTCGAGAAACGACCCCAAAGGTTAGTGTGGATTTGGAACAAAGTACCGTAGAAAAACGTAACAGTCTAAATCAGTGGTTCTTAACCTGGGTTCGATCGAACCCCAGGGGTTCGGTGAGTCAGTCTCAGGGGTTCGGCGGAGGTCCAAAAAAAAAAAATCAGAAAAAAAAATCATATTTTATTTTTCCTATTAAGAAGGGTTCGGTGAATGCGTATGTGAAACTTTTGGGGTTCGCTACCTCCAACAAGGTTAAGAACCACTGGTCTAAATTAATGTGCGTGTTAAAACATGTATTAGCATCATAACACGTGCTCCATAGCCTAGGTCGTTATCTGAAAAAGAGCGGAGCTTACTGCTCTCCCTGCTGACTTTTGATGGGCTTAGTAAGTTAAGTGGTGTCATTTCTTCAACTTCACTATCTGGGTTAAATAAACACCTCCAGGCCTACGGTTTATATTTCTTTGAGTGACAGAGCTTCTTGACAATTGTCTACAGTGCATCATAAAAATGATAAGAGATTTTCTTCCGAAGCTGAAACATTAAGTATGATTTACACAAACGTTGGCTGCAGCTTTGGATAAATTATTCATCAAAATCACAAAATGCATCGGCCAATAAAAATGGATTTATCGCCCAATCTAAAATTTCCATTACAAAAATCTTAACATCGCTCTCAGACACAATCTTATGTAAGATGTTCAAATGTTCACAAGTCATTTAACCAGAAGCGTCCTTGAGGGGTTTGGACCCCCACCTGATGACACCTCATTAGGAGCCGGCCGACACAAAATGGACAAGTGCAGAGCAATGTTCCTTCTAAGGTTTGTTGGTTCGTGTGCAAAATCATAAAGTCGTGTGCAAATTTTTACAGCATCAATTTTTTTTAAATTGCAAAATTTACAGCCTACAGACACAAACACACACTTAAGTGGAAATAAGCTGCGCAGTACTCAAAACTGGTGCGCGGCGTCTGTGAGATAGCTTCGCGGTCGCGCAGCCACGCAGCTTAAAGGGAACATTGGTGCAGAGTAGAAAATCCGTTCCCACTCAAATCCGTTACAAAAATATAATCAGTAAATTACATGAGCTGGTTGGCCCCATAGCAGGTTGCCACTAGAACAGGGTGTCACCAGAAAGAGCAGGTTTTCACCACAGCAGATTGTCACCATAGCCAGTTGCCACCAGAACAGACTCTCGCCATAGCAGGTTGTCACAAGAACAGGGTGTCAGATACTGCCACAGGAATAGGTTGTCACGATACAGAGTCAGTTGCCAGTAGAGGAGGATGCACCAGAACAGGTTGAAAACAGAAAATATTGCCCCTAGAGCCGGGTGTCACAGCAGGTTGTCAGAGAAGGGCGTCACCAGAGTAGAGTGTCAGAGCAGACAGACTCAGTGGGGGTCCATGGGGAAGTCTGAAAAGGGGGAGGGTGGCACAATGGGTTTACCCCCCCTCCCCAATTGGGTAAAACCAACCCTAGAAACGCCACTTATTTTATCATTTAAAACACCCCCACAACCCCCCACTCCCCCTTTTCTCCCACTTGAATGTCACACAGGCTTGGATATCGGCCAATATCGCTAATGAGTAAAGATATGGAAGTAGAGTTGATTGATTTGGTTCCGATGAGGTTAATATCATCTAACAACAAATGGATTTGAAAATGATTGTATTGAAATCTGCAAATATTTCTGTCAATAACTAAGTCCTTTCTGATGACTTTGGTGTCAGCACTAACTAAGAGAGGAAGAAATTCTTTTTAAGATAAAAATAAGATAAGATATTTTTTATTGATCCAAATAAAATATAAATTGTTTTTTTTTTCTTTTCCATTCATCGTAAATAATTTTTATTCTAGTCCTGAAAATCCTGGCTTAGGCTTTTTCGTTGTTCTATAAAATTAGTCTGTAGCAAGACTTCCGTCAAATAATTGTGCGGTAAGAACAGCTATTGAGTTCGTGAGCCCGAGTTTTAAGTATGAACACAATATTGGCTTTTTGTTCGAACGGAGTTCTCGCCCCCCCCCCCCCCCACTTTCGAGATCAAGGACACTCCATTTGTGACTTTGTCTGTAGCCGATTCGTCTTAAGATGGTTGTTTTGTTCTTGCCTTTTGTTTACAAGTATGTGCGGTAAGAACAGCTATTGAGTTCGTGAGCCCGAGTTTTAAGTATGAACACAATATTGGCTTTTTGTTCGAACGGAGTTCTCGCCCCCCCCCCCCACCACTTTCGAGATCAAGGACACTCCATTTGTGACTTTGTCTGTAGCCGATTCGTCTTAAGATAGTTGTTTTGATCTTGCCATTTGTTTACAAGATAGCTTATCCTTTTTCAATATGGCGGATATGTTATATGTCTTGTTTTATGGAAACTATGTTCAAAAAATCCATGTCACCGCTATTCCTTGCCATAAAAAACCCACTATATTATCAGTCAAATCAGCTTAAACACATTCAACACGCCTTGACTCCTAGGGATTTTTTTTTTTTAACCTTCAAACTATTTTTAGAAGCTGGAGAATATACAAAGATGAAATCGAGTCGCCTGCAAGGCGGCGCCTTGGAAATTCAAATATCCCACAGTGTCTAATAAGTTATAAAAGCTACTTAAACGCTTGCATTGGGAAAATCGCGAAACTTTCAGTTTTGATCCAGCAGATGCGGGCGATGGATGGAACAATAAAAAGTCAACGATATTAAGCACCACACTTAAATTTTGTTTTTTTAAAAAGCTGTAACTTAGTGTAACCAGTCCTTGAGGGTGAAGTTTTTGGCAATGTATAAGTAGTAAAGCTTACGGACAGACGCAGCACTCTCCCATAGTCTCGTCACTCTCCCATAGTCTCGTCACTCTCCCACATTCGCATCACTCTTCCACAGTCTCACCACTTTACCACAGTCTCGTTACTTACCAGTCTTACCACTCTCTCACAGTCTCGCCACTCTCCCACATTCGCATCACTCTTCCACAGTCTCACCACTTTACCACAGTCTCGTTACTTACCAGTCTTACCACTCTCCCATAGTCTCGTCACTCTCCCACATTCGCATCACTCTTCCACAGTCTCACCACTTTACCACAGTCTCGTTACTTACCAGTCTTACCACTCTCTCACAGTCTCGCCACTCTCCCATAGTCTCGTCACTCTCCCACATTCGCATCACTCTTCCACAGTCTCACCACTTTACCACAGTCTCGTTACTTACCAGTCTTACCACTCTCTCACAGTCTCGCCACTCTTCCACAGTCTCACCACTTTACCACAGTCTCGTTACTTACCAGTCTTACCACTCTCTCACAGTCTTGACACTCTCCCACAGTGTCGCCACCCTACCACAGTCTTACCACTCTCTCACAGTCTCGCCACTCTCCCACAGTCTCTCCCGCTGTCTCGCCACTCTCCCAAAGTCTCACCAATCTCCCAGTCTCAACACTCTCCCACATTCTCATCATCCTCCCACATCCTCACCGCCACAGTCTCATCAATCTCGCACAGTCTCACCACTTTCCTTTAGTCTCACCACTCTCCCTCAGTTGTATATCTCTCCCACGGTCTCACCACTTTCCCACAGTCTAACCACCCTCCAACAGTGTCACCATTCTCCCACAGTCTCGACACTCTCCTACAGTATCACCACTCTCCCTAACAAAAATGACGTTTATTTGACTTCCGAATCGAGATTTTAAAAAAAAATTCCTGAAAATAAAGACATGACACTATTTAGATTTGACCTATCAGGCAAAGCCACTGTAGACTCAGGAGTTCCTCAGGGTACAGTGCTGGGCCCCCTTCTCTTTCTCTGTCATATAAACGACCTCCCCGATACTGTAAACTCTCAAGTGAGGTTGTTTGCGGATGACTGTCTTGTCTACAGAGAGATAAATGGCTACGATGACCACAACCACCTCAAAGCAGATTTGAAGCGCCTTATGAATTGGGCGAACTAATGGGGCATGAAATTTAACGAAACCAAATGCTACACAATGAGCATCTCAAGAAAAAAAACCAATCAACCTATATGTACTCTCTAAATAAGACCATTCTCCAACAAGTGTCAAATAATCCATACTTTGGAATTCTTTTCTCGAATAATCTAAAATGGTCACCCTATATCAAAGAATTTTTTTTTTTTAAAAAGCCTACGCCACACTTGGTTTCATTCGAAGAAATCTGCGCCACTGCCCAACATCCTGCAAACGAAATGCTTATCTCGCACTCGTCCGTCCGTGACTAGAATATGGTGCGATAATCTGGGACCCATCTAAAGCAAGACGTGGACAAAATAGAGCGAATACAACGCAACGCAGTGCGCTTCATCGCACGTGACTACAAAGCCACCACTCCTGGCTTCGTCGCTGACCTCTCAAAAAGATTTGACATCCCCTCCCTCAAAGACAGACGAGAAAAGCTCCGTCTAACATTTCTCTATAAAGTGGTCACGGGGCTAGTGCCGGCCATTCCAGCTAACACGAATCTCACCCCCCACAGAAGCCAGGTCGCTTAATAAGAGCCAAACGCTCAATGAACACTGACTTCACCTCTGACAACTCCATGAGCAGTTACATCTGGAACATTGATAAATGTTTCACTGTGCCTCGGTGTAAAACAGTTCAATATAAACAGTCATTCTTCCCACGAACAATAATTGCTTGGAACCAACTGGACAATGCCGCCGTGGACTCGAAATCAATCGAGAGTTTCAAGGCTACCTTGGCACCTGCTAGGAGCGGTTAGGAAGGCCGCATCTTTTCCCAAACCGTTTGCACATAAGCCAGTACTTGGTTGCAGCAACGTAGTCTATCAGAATCAGCACCTCGATGTCCACCCACCATGGTCGCCCGCAGAAAACTTTCTAGGGGGGGGGGGCAAAAAAACAATTAACTTTCCAGGGGGGGGGAGGGCAAAAATTTTTAGTAATGTTTTAATGTTGTTTTAATTTACTGTAGAGTATTTGTAGCTTAGTTACTTTCTCTTTATTCTCTCTTTACTTTAATACATTTTTTGTCTCTTTTTGTCTAATTTTTTTTCATCCAATCAATCGGGGGGGGGGGGGGCAGGTGCCCCCTTCCCCCCCTCCCGGGGCCCTTGCCCCCC
>CAXITT010000206.1:547804-563346 GCA_964033795.1 Lymnaea stagnalis
AATTTAAACCATTTTTTTTCCCCCCCCCCCCCCCCGAAAGTTTTCTGCGGGCGCCCATGGTGAAGGATAGTACCGTAATTAATATATGACGGACTGTGTTCATGCCGTGTGAAGGAAACAGTGGAACTAACAGTTTTTGAATTCATTTCATTTCTAATTCTTTGTTGTTTCTCGTTTTGTCTTTTCTGCACAAGGTATCTATAGCAGAAATGTTCTCTTGTGATTGTCATGTCTTTTCATTTCAAGCCTAAGCATAATTTCTTGTTCCACTATTTCAGAATAAATGGAACGTCACGCATTCATCTCTAGTGCTGTTACTGTAACCGTAGGCCTTAATTTTGTATATATAAATGATTGTAACTGTCCTTCAGTTGATATTTTAATGAAGGATAAATAATCAATTTTAGAGACACAAACATCTATTGGCAGGACCAGGTATTGAGCTGCCAAGAACAGTACAGCATTTTTTGGCTGCAGTTTAAGATGACATAAGCTGACTAGAACTTGAAGTTTACAAGGTATACTAAAGTAATACTATTAAATGAATGGCGGATTCTACGGAAATAAGACATTTCTATTCTGCGTGTTTTAAAGCTATTGTTTAGTACTTCCTGCCTGATAAAGTGATGTGACATCATTGTCTTTTTACCACTAATCAGACTAATTGATGGGCACTGATTTACATAGAATGTGACCATGGATTCAATAATTGGAAACGCGACTATTAATGGTTTCATTTCAATGTGTTTCGTAGAAATACAATTAAACTGACTGTATGATACGGTATGCTGTATCATCAAGTGAGTTGTTTTATTTGTATCTAATCAGTAGTACACGGATTCGTAAGGCCATACGGACAGACTGGAATGGCACGTTTGCTTGTCATACTATCATCATACTGGAATGACAGGGCTGCTTACCATACGATCATCAGACTGGAATGACAGGGCTGCTTGCCATACGATCAGACTGGAATGACAGGGCTGCCTGTCATACACTCGGACTGGGGTGACAGGGCTGCATGCCAGACTGCATGCCACACTATCAGACTGGGGTGACAGGGCTGCTTGCCATACTACCAGAATTGAGTGACAATGCTGCTTCTGATAGCGTTTTTAAACGTATCCTATTATCAATTATCAATACAGTGTAAACCTTATCCGATTCTAAAAATATCAGAAAACGGAATTTGGCAGCAGCAATCTCATGTAATCTTTTGAGCAGAGCCGTCAGAAAACTGGGCGATCTTACATGTCAAAGTGTCTGTAAATCATGTCAGTGTTTTTTTTTTTTAAATAAACGTTCACTACAGTATATAAAATATAACATTAACATGATCCTCAATGTGATTACATCTGTGTATGTCTGGCTTGTCAGTTGATTTACGGAACGCCAACACAACAGCGCAGTGCAGCCAACTCTAAATAAAATAGATTGAGTGACGTGCGGGCTTAGCGTGTAAAAAGCCTAAGGACACGGTCTGATGATTAACCATGAATTTCTGGCAGATCTCTTTACAAGAAGCCAAGGACAGGCATTATTTTCAGAACTGTGTGAGACTTACGCTGTCAGTTACGCTGAACGCTGGTGTGTGTGTGTGTTCCTTGAAATATTGTCTGTAGGTGTTTCGAAATCGACATACATTGCCCTCCTTTCAGGTCATAAAAATAATTTGGTTAATAATTGCTCAGCTTATTTTGGCACAGACCATAGGATGGTCCCCTCTTTCGCACTGTCCTGTATGAGTTTTGAATGTACATATTTGTATATTTTGATAGCCTAGCTGTATGTTTATGAAGGTAAAAACAATCACATTTTTCCAATAAAAGAAACCGTTTGCAATCCAAAAATGAACACCAGCAACTTTCGTTAAAATGCTTACATGAAATTATGTTCAGTTGGAATTACATTTTTGAAAATATTACATAATAGTAATAACAGTACTATAATAGGAGCATTATAATTAGGACGTAGCACCTGGAAATAGCACAAAGTCAAACTCGGGCTCGGCAAGGGGTGCCTCCCCGTTTTCCGAGTAAGGTAGACCTGCCTCCTGCGTATAATTTATAACGTAGGACTTGACTTTCTTGAAATGCAAATGAGGCTACTCCTTTCTTAGTATTATTAGTGTCCTCTTTGACATTCACGTGTTTTGTATAACTTAAAACTACTGGCACCACTGGATAGATCAATAAGGGTAAATGGACATATAAAAAAAAAAACATTTAAAAAGAAAACGTTTAAAAAAAAACAAAACAAAAAACATTTACCAGTACCCCAATGAACTCGGGGAGACCATTGCCAAACATCTGCTCTTTCTCTTACACTATAACTTTTGTACTCCGTGCCTCATCCAAAACATAAATGGCACATCTTCCTTTGCCGAGATAAAGAAGAAACAATTTTAGACAACTTAGAACAGACAGAATACTTATAAACATACTTTCAAAAACTAGATGGTTGATGTACCGGTAGTTTTAATTCTGTCAGTATCATACTATATAAAAACATGTCTCTCAATCTCAATTCAACCTAATAAAAAGTTAACGGATTATGTTCCCAGAGTCCCTTAGCGGTGAGATATCACTGTGTTGCCCACTCTGCTTTGCCCTGCAGATAAGGAAGAAATGGGAATTAATATAAAACATATAACAGATAGAAATATAACCTAGGTCAGCTGGGTACAGCCTCTTCATCATCTACTACCAGGTTATATATCCTAAATGTTCATCCTTCTACAGTTATCACTATCATCTTTGCTCATCCAATTTGTTTTATATTTATCATTTTGAAGACTTTCAAATCCCTTTTGCATAGAATAGCATTTTTAAAGTATTGACATGTTTATATTTTATATAATTAGCATTATATAGCACTGAAGCCTGGCTTCAAAAATGTTTAGCACCACTAAATTTTTCATCCATGCAGAGCCCTCACCAGGACATTGCAGGTAGTGCAACTTTGGACATTTAAGAAAACATAAGTAGTGATGTGGCAAATAAAACCATTAATAATAACCTTGAGTGCAAGGGCACATAACCCAAAAGTGGCACGGTAGGGGGGGGGGGGGCCTTCAAAACCCATGGAATAGCTCTGATTGTCTGATATTAAGAAACCCAAAACAATCTAGAAAAATCACAATTTTTCAACTTGCTCAGGGTCATTTCCACTTTATTAAATAAATGTTTTTGTTAATAAGAAAACATAAGTAGTGATGTGGCAAATAAAACCATTAATAATAACCTTGAGTGCAAGGGCACATAACCCAAAAGTGGCACGGTAGGGGGGGGGGGGGCCTTCAAAACTCATGGAATAGCTCTGATTGTCTGATATTAGAGAACCCAGAACAATCTAGAAATATCACAATTTTTCAACTTGCTCAGGGTCATGTCCACTTTATTAAATAAATGTTTTTGTTATGTTGGGTGCTGTAATCGATATTTAATTTCAGATGTCAAAATGAGATTTAAATGCTGTTAAAGATTTGTATCACCTATTGGGCTCTTCAAGTTTACATCAGATGTTCCTGGTTTACCACTTGACATTGGGATCAGTTTATTAGCGATGATGAGGGGCGTCATAATATTTTATCTACAATTTCATGTAAAACTTTGGGATAGGACATCACACAGAACCTTTTCTATATTTAAATTTAATTTTTTTAAAAAACAACCAAGGAATGATGTCACTAAAGGCTCTTTTCACAATAAATTTTTTTTTAAAAAAAGTATATTTAATTTGAACAAACGTACTGTTTCCATAGTAATTTAGAAACGAAATTTGTACGGAAAATGTAAATTTCAGCCAAATCATATGACCAGAGAATTTTTTTTTAAACCTTTAAGTGGACCACAGGAAAAGGAAAGATATTCATCATTTCCATGCTTCAATAGTTTTTCTGTGCCTGGTCACATATTCCTTTATTAACCTACCTTTGATATAGTAGAAACGTTTTTTTAAAACTCTTTTAAGTTTATGCCTAACATTATAGTTTCCTAAATAAAGTGTAAAAAAATTTAAGTCTGAGTTAGGGACTCATTCCAAAGGAACAAATAATAAAATTCTTTCCATCTATCACAATCCCCATGAAAGACAATCTTTTAAAAAGGGGGAAAAGTAAAATCCTAGCTACAGTAAAATCAAACTATCAATTGAAAGGTTAGCAAATTTGAGGATAATTTATAGTTGTGACCATAAAATGGTGGATCAAAAAATATACTTTGACACATGCCTCTAGCCACTCACTCACTTGCCCTACTTTATTTTTGGTCATTTAACATTAGGCCAAAAATGCTTTAAAAAACAAAAAAAACAACAAACAAATACAATTATTAACAGAACTTGAAATAATTATATTTGAGACATAAATACAATTGAACACTGATATAACCTGAAAAAGTGAGCTTATAAAATCTGATAATAGCAAATAAATATTAATAATAAAATTCGTTGCAAATAGTCATGTGGTTAGTGAGCTGTGTGGTGTTAAAGTTGGACTAGTTTTAGTGGAGTTGTGATTGTGTTGTATGAGAAAACATACCCCCCCCCCTGTTTCCCCCNTTTCCCCCCCAAATTTTCCCCCCCCCCCCCCAACCGAATGCATACATGAGATTTCAAGTTATATCTAATTTTGAGTTATACTGGGATTCCAATGAATTAAGTACAGTACTCAAATATTAATTTAATTGATACAAATTATGTTTGTAACATATGCACATCACTTCACAAGATCCACACAATAGTACATAAGACTTTTTTAAATCTAACTTGAAGTATTGGAGTACCATAAACAGCAATTATGTAACATTTATTTTCTTTTATATTAGAAATACTAAATAACATTATTTTGTAATATTTGTTTTTTTTAATTAATTCATGCTAAATAAATTTAGTGAATGACTAAGATGTCATATTCTAATTTCAGCAGAATCTATATAATATTAGTAATCTTCGTTTAACTATTCAAGAAGTCTTCAGTTGCCAGAAAGTTAATTAACAAAAATTTGTAAGAAATTTTTTTTGACTTATTTTTTATATAAGTTCTGACCAAAGATCAGCTTAGTCTATGTTGCCACTTTTTGTCCTAGAGCTTTAGATTTATCTGTTAGAGGGGTTAAAAAACAGAAAACTTACCAGAAGGCTTGTTTTTCCATAATCAGAAGTTTGTATCAATAATCTTCAAATTAACTTTTAAGATCTAACCATCTTTCTGTCTGAAATAAATGCAGAAACTTTCATAGTTCCAACTGTTCTTTACTGGTTCTGATTATTTCACCCATGGACTGCTCCAAGTACAGATAAAAGAAGAAAAAAAACCTTTGATGCAAAGAAATACTTCCGTTTTCAATATCAAGGTGTTGCACTGCATCTATTTCATGCTTTCCAAAATTGCAAGTTATTTCTCTCTCAGAACCAACATTTGCCAGGTTTTTGTCAGATGCAAACTGCACAGGCTAAATTTTTCACAGAACAAAAAATTGATGCAATAGTGTTAGTGATATTTTTCCATTTTCATAAGATGCTTATTATTCTTTTCCCGTTTTCAAGTTTACAATTGCAATATGAAAAAAAAATATGAGACCCGAATAGTACTAGTGAAGAATCTTCAGTTTTAGAGTCACCTCTCACTTATCATACAATTAATCTTTGGCATCTCACTTTAGTGCTTTCTTTGCCCATTTGGAAATCATGTTTTCCTGTTAGCTTCAACACATTTCAGCTTCTTTCTTCATTTTTTCAGAGGAAATAGGCAACATTCTCACTCTCAAAATTGTGTTAATTTCTTCTTCTGTTTTCAAGAAATTCATTAAAGAACACTTGTAAGTTCTTTCTTCATTTCAACTTTTCTTCATAGTTCAACATCTAAGACTTCACATGTGCATTCACCCTTAACAGAAAGATACAAAAGAAACTGATGGTTAATCACAATCTCAGAAATATTTAATAACCAGTAACATAGCCTCAACATAGGAAAATATGTTTCAGTTTTAAACTAGGCAACAAAAATCTTTTTTTTTTTTTTAGTTATGAAATTTAAGATTATTTCATATAGAAAATGTTTCTAATAAAATTAAAATAATGTTAGGAGTATGGGGTTGTTAATTTACCAAGCAGGAATGAACATAAAATAAAGCACACAAAATAGTTAAAAAGACAAACACTAAAACTAAAAGGTTTTCAATTTAAAAATTTTACATTAAAAAAATATTATTTACATCTCTTTAGACATGTGTCAATCGCATGTTTAGGTAGCATTATATAATCAACATAAGAATAGGACCCTATCCCTACTTAGAAAAGGTTTACATAGTTATACATGCCACCATCATTCAATTTTTATAATAAAATGACATCTTGTACTGTGAACGTAACAATATTTTTTACGTAATCACAATTTCTTAGAGATTGGAAAGTAAATATTTCAACAAAGTAACAAATTGCATGATGTGGATTAAATATTAACATTAAAATAAAACAATTAAGTTGTCGGAACGCTGAACTCTTGAGAATACTGTTTTAGTCTGTACCAGGGTATTAGTGACGACCTGTAAAAAATGATGAAGAAACTAGAACAACTGCAGAGCAGATATTTAAAAAAATGTTATACCACTTCCTTAAATGTGGTTAACATCTTTCTGTAGACTCAGAGTTCATTAACTGTGTCAAGAGGATACTCTGTAACCATTCTGTTAACAATTTTCAGCATCTACAAAAGTGCTGTCTATATTTTCCTAGCAAAAAAGTTTAAATAATACTTTCTGAAATTTGTAGAGATCAATGGCACATCATTTAAATTACATGTACAACAGTATAGTATAATTAAATAACCATTTTTGTAAAATGATCACTGACTGTTATATAAGTTGTTGTTTTTTCTTGTGCAATGCACTTTAAAACAATTGCTCAGATTCATATAATCTCTAAATTCCAAACTGGATTTTTTTTTGAAAAACATCAATATTTTTAAATTCTTGAGTAAAATTCATAAAGAAGTCAAAGGGTATTTTGTTATGGTGACTATTATTTTCAAATTTAAAACAAGACATTAACAAACTTAAAATTAAAAAAACAATGACATTTAAAATCATTTTGGCAAGGGTGTCCAACAAATTTTTAATATTTGTGGTTAAACACAAAACTCTTGACTGATTATCACTCTTTTGATATAAGATCAATATGATGCTAATTTGGATGAATTATATATTTTTTTCAGTTATTGCATATTAGTTATTTTTAATCTTCCATTAAATAAATCATTTTTTTATTTTGTAGACTTTAAATGCACTGGTTACAACTCACGACTAACCAAGATAAATGTAAAAAAAAACAAAAAACACATTGTACCGTATTAGAAAATATGATAAATTTCAATTTAGAAGTCTCTGATAATTTTTTATTTACTACAGACTTTTAAGAAATGTAAATAATATAGTAGAGAGACCTGAGGGGTTGTAATACTATGATTCAATTTTATTCAGTAAAAAAAGGCAATAAGACTAAATCACAGATTTTAAAATTTACAGGAAGATCCAATGGTTAACCCACGATCTGTGGTCGGCCGATAAAATTAGCGTTGAAAAAATAAGTTCCAGTCCAATATTTTACACCAAATAAAACTAATTCCTTTTAATAATAAATAAACTTCAGTTTTTCTATCTTCTGCGTCCTTTTTCCAATTTGGAGTTATTTTTTACAACGATCTTTATCAAGCAAATTTGTGTAAGTAGATTTTTGGGAAAAGGATGAGGCAATATCATTAAAAAATAGCCAGTACAATTCCCCACTCATTCTACTTTCTCTCTCTCTATATATATTTATAGATATATACTTTATGGAGTCTAGATATAGTAATTGCATGTGAAAAATCACCCTTTTCAACGGCACCCAAAAAGCTCAAACTTCCCCGCACAGTACAGAAACATAACATACACAGTTCATGGGTTAATAATGTTCTTTTCCCCCCAATAAATTTCATGAATTTCAACTTCAATATCCAGAAATAAGATTTATGTTGAGGTCATACGACAAAACTATTATCAACATTCTTATTTATTATTGCTCATAATTGAATACAATTAAAAAACACAAATTTCTTGAAAGGCACAATATTGTCCTGAAGATTTTTAAGATATTAAAAGAAATATCTTCATCAATCAAATAAAACATCACCAAAACTTACGTGAATATGGAGAGTAACGTCGGGAGCGCTTTGAATAGCTGTCATCATAGTCATCCCTGTAGTCATCCCTATTATCATAGTCACAGTAATTCTGCCTTTCACGGTAACTGCCCCTTCGGCCGCTATCTCGATAATTGGAGCGTTCATCATAGTCACCATCATGACAATATTTGTCTAGATCTCTACTTGTTCTCAAAGTATAATAGAGGAGGATAATGTATTAAAATGCTGTTGAGAAAGGTTGAACCGATTAATCGGCAGATGGTAATCAATCTAAATTGGCCAATTAATTGGATGACGGATTATTATTTTTACCAGATCTTAAAAGTAATTATAGATAGTTTTAATAGCATGATTTCTTTATTAAATTTTGTTTTTAATAACAGATGAATGCAAGTTTCTAGGCTGATCTCATACTTTTTACTTTTAAAAAAATGTTTCATTGTTCTTTCTCTCATTAACATTATTGCCTTAGAAACATACATGATATAAGCAACACATTTAATGTCTTTGATTCTTAAGCACCATATGACTTTTCCTAGAGTTGAGCTACATTTCAACAAATTTGCATAATAGGCCAGGGTTATAGGTTCAAAAGCAGGATGTTATAAATACAAGTACCCAACAGCATAGTCAGTAGGGCAGATGGACAGCAGCTGCTTTCCCTAGGACTTAAGTTTGAGAACTACTGTTTCTTCACCTGGTTATAACTATAATTGTTTATTCTTAATCCCTTTAACCTAAATATTAACTCTATAATCACAATTAGTAATAAAATTGTGTAATAATTTTTTTTTTATTTATTCACCACATTATACATTTTTAAAGGGCTATACATTATAAATAAACATTTTCTAATAGTGATGATGTAGACTTAGCTGGACAAAATTACAAGGCCTGGTAATTTTTCTTTAGGACTATCAGCTGGTTCCTTAGAAAGCAAATAGCTTCTCTCTGCGCACCTAAATAACCCAAGGGTCTTAAGAGTTGTCTGAATTTTCATTGTATATTGTATCTGCCTACAGGACTCCTTCTCCTGGTTTTGATTCAGTATTTTCTTCTCTTAGATGAGTTGCGATCCAAGGTTAATAGGTCCCATCCACCCAGGGTACTGGTGATGTTTTTGCTTGACTTAGTCTTTGGTGGGATTTGAACTTGGCATTGACTCAGTTTATATTACTCAACCACCCAGCACCCATAATCAGAATAATTAGCTGCCAATTAATTTGTTTGTCTGAGCAACCCTAGTGTGCAGTATCTATTGTAATTTTGATTTAAAAATCACAGTAGCAGTAATTAAATTATAAGGATAAAAATAAATGTAGCTTATAAATTAAAGTGATACTAAATTAACTTGGAAGATTAATGACCTAATTTTTTATCAAATAAATTAAAGAAATATTGTATTGAACGTGTTGTTCAAAACAGCAGTACCTTCTCCCCATATATCTGCCTGGTGTAGGGGAATGAGGACGGGTAGTAAATGAGTAATCTACTCTAATTGGTCGGCGATCCAGTACAAGTCCTTGGGTTTCTCTCCTTGCCTGATAATGATAAGTGATTAAATGAAATCTTTAAAATATCTAACCAAATATTTCAAAAAGGTAAAACTGTAGAGAACTTAGAAGGGGCTAAGACTTAGAGTCAAGACTTCTTTAAATTCTTTAGGCTAAAGCCTTTTAAAAAAATGATATGTATAGTATAATGAATACTAAAGTCACTGATAGTTAAGCCTTGCACATGTTATTTATTGCTATTAGTCTAAATAGTGTTTTTCTTTGTTAAATGTACAAATAGATGTTAAAAGGAAAACAAGCTTCTTTAAGTTTTACTTTATAAATGAGACTAAGCATTATGGGATTTAAAAAAATAAAAAATTGCCCAACCGGTGGACAAAAAATTTGCGAATCCCACAAATATTAATCAACTTTTATAAAACCCCATATGGAAAAGATTCCATTTTTAAAAAATCCCCCCCCCAGTATTTGAAATGTATGAAAAGTTCAACCTTTTAGCAAAGGTAAGGATCATAGTTATCATTATTTTCATACCAACTTCAAAGATCTGCTTTAAACCACCCACAAATGAATTGTTGGTGCTTATACTATAAATCATTTTAATTAACTCAAATGTTATTCATTATACTAGTCATAAGTGAGAAGACAATAGAAAAAAAAAGAAAACTTTGATCTTAAGCCATTTAATGTTTGAAAATGTAAAGGAAAACATAACTTACCTCGATGGCGTCTGCTGTTGATTTGTAATAAACAAAGCCATATCCTTTTGAATGCCCACTCTGTGAATTAAAACCAATTCCCAATAATAGTAATCATAATAAAAGTATGAAAAAAACTTTATTTACTTCAAAATAAAATATAGAAACATTACTATGGATGCATCACTTTTGCAATGTTTGCTCTCCAATTTAAAAACTTGAAAAATAACTTGGATGTCAAAATTTACCTGTCTGTCATAAATGATACAAATATCATCTATTGCTCCATATCGGCCAAAAACTTCTTTTAGATCTTTCTCTTGTGTGTAGCTACTAAGACCAAACACTCCTAGACAATGGCAAACATTAGGGTCATCCTGAAAAATAAAAATTACAATATTACTTTTAACAAAAATACAGTTAACATATTAATAAATATCTAAATCCCCAGGTTTGCTTTCATGGCATATCAAGCTTGTGATACAATAATCAACCACCCTTGAACTCAAAACAATAAAACAGAGAAAAGACCAGGTGGGATTTGTGTTTCAAAACTGAGGTGCATACTTGGAAAATTATTTAAAATTTGTCAAAATACGTTGCACAAATAAAGACTGCTGAAGTGTAGATGAGAAATCTATGAAGCCGAAGAATTCAAATTGAATGTAGACGAAACTTAAATATGTTTTAGTTTTATTTTTTATCAATATTTGAAAATTATTTTCAGCACAGACCTACTTTGCATATTCGATTTTGAGATATTGTTAATTATTTTTTACTTTTTATTGTGTTTTTATCAACAAAAGAGGAATTATTTACTTTTTTTAAAACATCAAATGCTTAAAAAATCCAGGTTGAGGTGACTTAACTCTTTAGCTAGGCATAAAACTGGGAAAAAAAGTAGACCTGAGCCCATCCACCAACACTTTCACTCAAACATGAAGCAGGCACAATGAACTACAAGAATTTGGGCAACAGTGTCAACCTGCAATCTGCCGACCCAGGAGTAACATGATGTTTACACAACTTACTTGCAACGAGACAGTCAACATCTTTGAGGTAACCACTTCACTAGAAAATGAACAACTGAGCAAAAAATGTCACATGTCTAAACAAACAAAAATATCAAACACTCCATTCACACATAGATGAAAATGCAAGTAGAAAGAAAGTTTATTTAAAATATTTAATTTTGAATATAAGAGGGGGGGGGGGGAAAGAAGAGAGAAATCTCAACACAATGCATAATAGTAGCACAGTAGACCTCAATGCCTCATTCTGATTTGTTGTCATAGGTCAGCTATTACATCTCTCTTTATTTCATCTTAAAATTTGCAAGATCTGAGATCTTGAAACAGCTCTGAATGGTCTTGATGTCTATTTAACTGTTCATACCAAACCGACCAGATTAACCAGCGTGAATAATTAAACAATATGAAAACATACTTAAGTTGTTGGTTTTTTTTAACAATTGTAATCCCATAGAAAAAATTATCAGGTAGTGAGTTAGGTTATTTTTAATTTTCAAATTATAACTGTTGTTAACAATGATATTTTTATGTAAAAAAAAAAAATATTGCTCACCCTGTCCCCGGCATCTTTACCCTCTTTACGGTAAGCAGTTGGGGTGCGGCTTCTTGATCTATCATCCTTTATTTTGCTTGACTTTTCACTAAGAATACAATATTTGAAAGCTAAAAATTAGTCATCATTTAACATCAAAAACAAATAAAAAAATGTGCATCATAACAGATTATTTTGAATCTTTTCAAATTTAATTTTTTAAATATTTTTAACATGCTTTTACATACAGTAGTTAAAGCTTCTTTTGATATTTACCTTCTTTTACTTCTGTGTTTTTCTGAAGGACTTGCGGATCTCGATGATAAAGGGCTTCTTTGAGAACTGCTGGAACTCCTACGCTTTCCTTTATGGTGGGGACTGCATTGATTTAAAGATCATATAAGTCTGTATATTGTATATATACATTTTTGACTAATCACATTACAAAATAAAATAAACTTTAGTCAATATTTCTATTTTTTAAAAATAGCAACCAAAAAAAAAAAAAATAAAAAAAAATAAACTTAACTCCACATTAAGTATTAATTGCATTTAAATTGGTTCCTGTGTAATATCTACTTTGAAAATTATATTATGTTTATTAGAAGAAAAAAATAAGTAAATCCTATTTTAACTAAATTTGTAGTAAACAAAAGCACATATCATTTAAGCAGCTATCTTTTGTTTTACAAATCCAAATGAGTCCAATATACTAAATATATTTTCTTCTAGTTACCTCAAATCATGGGAACTCATTTTCCTTCTTTTTTTCCTGTCCTCTTGCTGTCTAGATTTGTTTGGGGAATCCTGTTTAAAAAGAACACGTCATAAACAAGTTAGGTTTGAGTAAGGAATTTATTTCCAAATTTTTTCTTGGTATAAGATGTAAAGCAAAACAAATCATTAAGCTCATTTAAGATGAGAAAAAGCAAATCCTTGGGCTACTATCAAGTCATAGAATAAAAATATGACAATCATTTTTTGCTCTATATATCTAAAGGTCATTAAGCCAAAGTATTTTGAACTAACAGATATTATCCTCTAACTTAGTAAAGTAACTTAGAGGAAGGTGGCACTTCAAAACGATTATTGACTCAGAATTTTTAAGTGGAAACATAATATTATATGGAGACAAGCGTGAAAGGAAGGATAAATTTCAATCAGAGGAACTGTAATGTTTGGATTTGGGACACTCAGGGGATATAAATGGTAGAAGGTCTCCTTTATAACTTAACAACATTGTAACATTTTTTTCTAAGTAATTTTTTTAGGAAAACTATAATTATAAAATTACTTAAAAGGAAGCCTACTACAAAATTAATTGAGAGATTATTGTATATCAAAAATTGATGTATGTATAGGCCTAACCTATATTTGCCTATATCAATATTTGAACAAATGTTTTACACACAGAAGAAAATTAAAGTAATGTTAAGTTTACGCCTAAGCCCTTGTGATAAATGCTGCTGATATTTTATGATATAATATGAAATAATATTTAATTTATTAGCCATCCTTCATATATGAAAAAAAATATTTATTAGCCATCCTTCATATATGAAAAAAAGTATTTCACTGAGACATAAAAAAAAAACAAAATGTGGAAAATTATGCTCCAATATTTAAGAGTTTTAAAACTTATTTTTAACCTGATCCAAACAACTGAAGTGTGCTTGATGTGTTTAAAATTTTCATTTAAATAATTTAATTTTCGGTACTCTTAACATGTAACCTGGTTCTTATGATGGATTTAATATGTAACACTGCACACAAGTAGGGTAGCTCAGAGTGATAGCGAGTAAATCATTCAGAGGCCACATATCTTTTAACATTATACAAAAAATATATATATATATACACACTCACAAATGTATAGAAATGTTTATATCTTCTTAACAAAAATAATAAAATGCTAAAAAAAAAAAAAGAGAATAAAACTAAGCTTAAGTAATATTATTTTGTATTTTCTCTCACTATAATCTTTTTTTTAGCAAACTGAATTAAGATCAAATAAGTTGATTTGTTATGCAACATTTGAAGAGGAGGGATGTATGCTGCAGGTTGGCCACCCGTGGCCTTGGTCTAATTATGCACAAAAAAAATTATTCTTGAAAACAATTTTCTGCAGATTACGAAATATTGGAAGTTATATATTGAGGCCATTAATAAATGACATCACAAATTCGGGATAAATGTGGAAGAAAGCATTGGGCTATACTATACCCATAACAAATTATGCTAAGGGCTCTTTGCACTCTACCCATAGCGTAATATGCTTAGGGTGCAGCTCGCCCTATCCATCATAGTCCTTTTTTTTTTTTGGAATGGAATGGGGTTAATTTTTAATTTTAAAGGAAGTTCTTTAATTTTGGGCACTCAAATCTGATGAAATTAAACTAATCTAACACATTTTAATAATGGCCTATTCAAATGGGAAAAAAATATATTTAATATTAATTTAATATTGATTTAAAAGTGAGGAGACTAGGCGGCAGCTTTTACATAACAAATAATTGTCAATTTATAACCAACTTGCTATATTATAATATTGGCTATGTAGGCCTGCCCTAGACCCATTAATAAATTTGGCCAATTAATAATAGGCCCTAAGAAATAAAGGCTTACCTGCCTACATCGACATCCTTAGCATAATTATGATAAATTATGGTTTGATAGTATGATGATATGGAAATGATCTTAATCACTTAATCAATTAATTATTTCAACTTATCAACTTATTTGGAAAGATAGATTATAATTATATTTAATTGAAATAGAAGAGGAGACTGAATCTGTGGAGAATATGAATACAGCTACAGGGTATCTAAGTTTATGATTATGATTTGATGGCCTTAAACTTAATCAGTAAACAAAAAAAATTTGAAATTAATTCATTTAATGCAGCTTGTAATGTTAACCTACTAAGGGGCCATCCATAAATGACGTCACGTGTCGGGGGGGGGGGGGGGGGGGGAGGGTGTGGGGTGAGACAGGGAAGGGAGTGGGGGGTGGTCAAGCCATGTGTCGTCACATGAAAAGCAGAATGTTGTAGTAAAGAATTTCACTTAATAACACTAAATTACAGACATTTTTAATATTATAAAAAAATAAAAACAATTACAATTATTTTATTTTAAAACTACCATCACTGAGAGAATCAGGTAGGAGTGTGAGGTCTGAATAATGGCCTCTGATCAAGTTACAGGTCGCCCAGTAGTAGGAGAACCGGAATGTAGTTACAATGACAGTCATGAGAATTTATGGCTAAATCTGAACACGGGAAGTGGGCGTGGGATGGAGCGGGAAAAAGAGATTGACCATGTGGTGGGGGGTATCTTAGTAAATGCTCTAGGGCAGGGATTCTTAACCGTTTTTGCAGCGTTGCAGTCCCACATACCTCCCCAACCGTATAAAATATGTTGTAATAAAATTTAAAATAATTAAATAATTTAATTAACGTAGATTTTATTTCTTTAATTAACTTTTTATAAACAGGGGAAAAAATACCAATACACAAAATGCGCCAATGAAATTCATAATTGACTGCTGCTAATCAAAATCCATACAAACTTTTTTTTTTTTTTT